>JAVTVY010024676.1:0-88932 GCA_036873755.1 Hanleya hanleyi
AATCAACCGTGGAGAATTTGAGAAAGCACCAATAAGTCTATGCCTTCCATTATATAGCAAAATACAAGTTGTATTGATCGATCAGACACAGTACAACATTTCAACATAAGTTCGTAAATATGTAACATTGAAGTGTTTTTATCATTACATAATGTGTGCAGTTACATTTCTTTTGAATGTTAAAAATTTACTTTATTTTTTTTTAACTCTGTCTGGCCTGGGCGATTTGAGACATCGCCAGGATTGTGGGAGCCATTTAGCGCCCCTTTAAATATCATTTTGAATATTTTCCTTACCGGAAAAAATTACCCTGGTAACCCATACATTTCCTCTTTATTTTGAATGTGTAATGTCTACGCTACCTCTACAAATATAATTAAAATGGCATTTATTTTCGAAATTGTCTGGAACTTCCTAAAGGAATTCTCTACCACCTGTCCTTGATATATTGAGAAATACGCATGTATTATTGAGGATATATCAATAAAGGGTGGATTATTTGAACTATAGGAATATTCCAAGTGTTGGCAAGTGTTCTTTTAAATAATATGTTACGGTATATCCTTTAAAAATCCCTATTGTTATTAACAGCGGTTTTCCATAACATATTAAGAATTTCCTTGATCTTTTAAGGAAACTATTTTTCATGAATTTTGTTCAAAGTTAATTGTTCTTAGTGCATCTGCACTTTCCAAGCATGGGAATAGGAATACATATCTCCTCTCTCACCGCCTCTGTTAACGCCCAAATATCTTGCTCGGTACAACTGTTATTGAATAGAAATTGGGGGTAGCCGTGTTAGTCTGTGTAGTATAAAAGAATAACACAGGGTGGCACCTTTAAGACTAAGTAAGTTTAATGGACAGGAGCTTTCGCAGTGGATATCTGCTTCAGCAGGTGAAGTGAAGTGAATTGATTGAAATTGTAGTTTAAGGTCCGCTTCCCATACGGATTTCGCGGCCCATCAACTCAATGTTCTATTTAAATTTCACGGTACATTTCTTAGTTCATTTAAGATCTTTTCCAGCGTTAAATATTAGAATAAATAACAATGAGAGAGCAGAGGGAAATATAAATAGAAGTAAAGAAGAATCGCTATGAACAAGTTCGTAAGTCTGTTTTTGGTTAGGTTATACTGGTAAATATGTGTTCAATGAAGTGAAGTGAAATAGATGGTACAGGTATTTATACAGAACAGTACATTGGGTGAACATATTCAGGTCTAAACATGATATGGGTGATTACAGTTTACAATAGGCTAGGGTTAGAACAATAGACACTATCATGTAAACACAAGTATTCTAAATGGTAGATTAAACAGTAGTAATGTAACAATGAGTAGCACTGACTAAGGGTTAGAGAGAGTAACCACTGATTGACTCACATAGCTAAATAGCACTGTTTTGTCAGAGATTTTTTTGAAAATTTAAAATTAATTTTTTTTAAATTTTAAAATTTTAATTTTTTTTGAACATCTTGGAAACACTAAATTATTATATAGCTTACTATAATACTCATACATGGTCATATTTTAAAGCGCGAGCCCGTGTTTGCCAAGCATGGAAAATTACACTATATAGTATATACCCTATACAATAGACCAGGTGAATAACATGGCCTCGAAAATGACGCTGAGAGAAAAAAACACCTTCTTTTAGATCGGTCTAGCGATCGAACCAGCGCACGAAATGTGCCAAAGTTGTATGCCATTGCACGAGGGCATCCTATAGCTTATGTCGACGTGTCATTATCCCAATAACTGTTACTAATTATCACTGTACACCCAGATGAAGTCCGATGTTACGCTAAATTTTCTTTACTCGGACAAGATCGTGGCCAGAAATTGTCAGTGTAAACCGCACTGAACAGGCAGTTTTGGCCAGTCATCTCTTCAACAACCGCATAAATTGGTCTGCTTTTTTCAAGCAGGGTGTCAATAGATAACGTACCTGTGCTGACATTACTCCATGACATCGCCCTATGGTAAATCCATGCGTTTTTCCTTGTATACTCATTTTCGCGGTTACAAATTTACAACAACAACCCCATGTTAAACGCACTGCATTCTGGGATCGGAGAGGTGATACTTACACTTCCTGTGCCTCTAGAATACAAGAAAAAACGCATGGATTTACCATAGGGCGATGTCATGGAGTAATGTCAGCACAGGTACGTTATGTATTGACACCCTGCTTAAAAAAACAGACCAATTTATGCGGTGATTGAAGAGATGACTGGCCAAAACTGCCTGTTCAGTGCGGTTTACACTGACAATTTCTGGCCACGATCTTGTCCGACTAAAGAAAATTTAGCGTAACATCGGACTTCATCTGGGTGTACAGTGATAATTAGTAACAGTTGTTGGGATAATGACACGTCGACATAAGCTATAGGATGTCCTCGTTCAATGGCATACAACTTTGGCACATTTCGTACGCTGGTTCAATCGCTAGACCGATCTAAAAGAAGGTGTTTTTTTTCTCTCGGCGTCATTTTCGAGGCCATGTTATTCACCTGGTCTATTGTATAGGGTATATACTATATAGTGTAATTTTCCATGCTTGGCAAACACGGGCTCCCGCTTTGAAATATGACCATGTATGAGTATTATAGTAAGCTATATAATAATTTAGTGTTTCCAAGATGTTAAAAAAAATTAAAATTTTAAAATAAACAGTGCTACTTAGTCCTGTGGATTGCCTAACATATGTCCAGGTACCTAGAGGTAAATAATATATCAATATAGTCAATGCAATATAATAAACATGTATATATGGGCAATTGAACAATAAATCCCAAAGGCCTACATGGTACTAAATGCATTAATGTATAATAAAACAAGTTAATTTCTATAATGTGACATAAAGCCATAGTCTCTGTTAAGCCCTAATTCTACACAATCAAATGAATCAATGATCTTCTGATCTGCGACCACACGGGAGAGTCTGGTTTGTGGACTGAGTTTTCGGAAGACTGCCACATCTGTTACCTTGTGTCCTGGTAAATTGAAGTGTTCTCCTACGGGTTTTTATCACATCGGCATATATGCCGGATGGGATCATGTCGTCACGCCGGCTGGCTGGCTGGCTGGCTGGCTGAATGAACGACGTGACCGCTCTAAAAGGTGAACCGTTCTAGCTAGAGTCTTCAAATTTGATATACTGCATTGTTGTGTGGTAAAGCACAAGCCTATTGAAAATGGGTACATTTAGTTGATTTTTGTTGTTTCCATGGCAACATAACGAAAAATATCCATATAACGACGTCACCGCTCTAAAAAGTGAACCGTTGCAGCTGGAGACTTCAAATTTGGTATACTGCATTGTTGGGTGGTAAAGCACAAGCCTATTGAAATTGGGGACATTTTGGTTGTTTCCATGGCAACATAACGAAAAATATCCACATTACGACGTGAATGCTCTAAAAGCCGAACCGTTGCAGCTGGAGACTTCAAATTTGGTATACAGCATTGTTGCATGGTAAAGCACAAGTCTATTGAAATTGGGGATATTTTGGTGGTTTTTGTGGTTTCCATGGCAACATAACGAAAAAGTCCACATTACGACGTGAATGCTCTAAAAGCCGAACCGTTGCAGCTGGAGACTTCAAATTTGGTATATAGCATTGTTGCATGCACAAGCCTATTGAAATTGGGGACATTTTGGTAGTTTTTGTGGTTTCCATGGCAACATAACGAAAAATATCCACATTACGACGTGAATGCTCTAAAAGCCTAACCGTTGCAGCTGGAGACTTCAAATATGGTATACAGCATTGTTGGGTGGTAAAGCACAAGGCTATTGAAATTGGGTAAATTTGGGTGTTTTTGCTGTTTCCATGGTAACATAATGAAAAATATCCACAGAATGAGGTTAATGCTTTAGAAACAGAACCATTGCAGCTAGACACTTCAAATTTGGTAGCATTATTGTGAACTTAGTGTTTTTGCAGTTTCCATGGCAACAAATGGAAAATATCCACAGAATGACGTTAATGCTTTAGAAACCAAACAATTGCAGCTGCACACTTCAAATTTGGTAGCATATTGTGTGGTAAATCACAAGCCTCTGTATAATACACCTGGGCCTACCGTACTATGCCTTTAACATTTTACATTAACCAACAATACATGTGAACATTTCCTTACACATAATTGAGAGCCAAATGCTCCTCTTTCAGAGCGGGTGGTTGATGGATGCCCACCCCTTTTATATCTAGTTGTCTCTAGCCAACTTTCCATACAAATAGACATGACTGTTTTTCCCCCAACTGCTTCTGTTTCCTCTTATTGAATGCCCTTCATCTGTCTATACCGGAGATTTATATTGCTCATGTGAAAGGGGCGGCAAGTTCACACTAGGCCGATGGGATCAAGTGTGGCCGTGGCCTCTAGTTTACTTCGGTTGTGAATGATATCCAGTTATCCGTTTTCGCAGGGTCTGTCCCGTTTCCCCGATATAAGCTGCAGTGGGACATTTCTGGCAGGTAGTTGCGTAGACGACGTTGGGAGATGCACCGGTGGATGTACCCTTGATGATGAACTCTGTATGGTTAGGATCGTTGATTTCTGTGGCAGTATTGATTTGGTCACAGAGTAGACATATGTAGATCATTCACAATGCGCGGAAGAGGTTTAACTTGTGGTGTGTAGGTAAACACAAATGGAGGTTTACTCTTTTCATGGCGGCGGCGGTACTGAAGTAGGTTTTCTCGAGGTGTTCTGATAGCTCTGGAGATCTGTTCGTCTACTGTCTGTGGTTTGTAAATTGGGTCTTTAAAGGCATGTCGAAGGTTGACGAGGTGGGTATCGCGATCTTTGGAGTTGGAACAAATACGGTGATAACGGAGCTCATGGCGGCTACTTTACAAATCTTTTTAGTCGGGTGAAAGAAGACTGTATCTTAGGTGATTTGAGAGAAATCGGTTTCTAACTTGAATACTTGTAGAATTTTGTTTGATCGTCGCTATATAGTTGAAATATTGCTGAACGCGACGTTAAACGTTAATTCTCTCTCTCTCTCTCTCTCTCTCTGTCTCTGTTTATACTATGGACTTGGTGGTGTGCGGCGGGTGAAAACGGGAGGCATGGAGGTAGTTGTACTTGTCGGTGGGCTTCCGGTACAGTGAGGTGTCTATGTGGCTCTCTCTGATCTAGAAAACAGTGTCGAGGAAGTGGATCTGGTCGTTGGAAAATTCAAGGATCAGGTTGATACTAGCGTGGAAGGTGTTGAACTCTTGATGAAACTGTTCTAGTGCTGGTTGGCCATGCGTCCATATGGTAAAAATATCATCAATGAAACGGAAGTATACTAGTGGGGCTAGATGGTAGCTCGCAAGGAAACGTTGCTCTAAGTTGGTTAGAATATGTTGGCATATTGGGGGGCCTTCCGGGTACCCATGGCAGTTCCATTTGTCTGTAGGTAATAGGACGGTTTGAATTTCAAAGTAGTTCTGTGTGAGGACGTTCTCAAAGTCAAGGTAGTTATTGAACGCCAGCCAGCCAGTCTGTAGGTGAACCGGACCATCGATTGGCATATGTTCGTTTGAAAGACTGACAATATCTAACAGGATGGTACTTTAGATATCCGCAACTATAAACAAATGAAGAATTATCATGTGGTCAGAAACGGTCGGTCTCCCTTATTATGAAATTAGATTGGGGCCATTCCTACGAAACTGTGGTGTGCACACCTCTACTGTGGGTATATCAAAAGCCAGCCACAGGCAGCGATCCGTAGTTTGAATGTATGTTCACAAGATAAACTGGTAACTGATCAATTGGTGTGATAAGAAGTTGGGAAAATTGGACTAAAATGCAACCATACGACTCCATAGAAAAGCCTCTCTCGGTACCTTACCTGAATACGGAGGATTCTAATACGTAGCCTTCCAGTGAGCGCGCAGTAATAAAAAACCTGAAATGAAGTCATCCACCTCGGACAAAAAACCCCACAGAGAATAATGAGGTTGAAATCAGGCTACCAGGATTTCTATCGCAACGTTAGGCATGTCGTTGATAATTATGTTTATAGCCCAGAAGAATACCGTGGACATAACATCATGCGATTTAATGTATTTACATGTATGGTTGCACGAAATACAATATTACATCCATCCAAATTAATGCCACATGAACAAACGTCTTGTCTCTTGTCACCACGGAACTATTACGAGGGAATCAGCCAGTTATTTATCCTCATGCTGGATATTCAGACATGCAGTCGCGATTCGACCAACTACAGCCATTGGGCATCAGAAATAACCCCGCTCCCGGCACCCACACACATAATTAGATGGCGTCGTTTACTGATGTATGAATCGATTCATTATGTATATAATTGGATACGTACAAGAGATCAAAGGGGGGGTTGGGGGGGTGATGGTTGGTGGAGACATATTCTGTCTTCCGAATGACTAGTTTGGCACCTAAACTATACAAACAGCTGTCGCAAAGGGCTGGTCGAATGGCACCAGTGACACAAGATACAAATTATATTATTTGGTGGTAAACCTTGTAATTGAACAATCAAAAATACATTGCTGCAGATTTATGTTTGAATTCATGAGGGTAGAGTACACTGTGTAATTTTCCGGGATATGAAGGTCATACATCACGACAAGCTCATCGTTAGTTTTGATTTGTTTGATTCTCCGCCGGTAATTGACAGTTTTCTGTTACTGGACTGCCGTTGGCCATAACCCAATTGCTTTCGTTTGACCGGTAATCGATAATTCCAAACACTAATCTACACTAAATAGTTCAGTGAAACACGCATTAATACATGCCTTGTTTCTGGGCAAACGGACAAGCTCTTCTATTTGTGCATAGTTTGTTAGAATTCTACACATGGATGAAATATTTACAGTCCCTGACTTCCATTCCACATGTTTTACAAGATGAGAAACCAAACTAGAGCATTGATGGCATGAAAAATTCTGTATTTTACACTCAAGCGATGTTATGCGGAACGTTATATCCAGGTTTTAAACATCAACACCTCAATAGCTGTGTATTAATTTGACATTTGCCGCAATATTTCGAGTATGTTTTTGTTGATGTTTCAGTCACTTTCGTCTCCTCGTCAACATAAAATTTATGAGAAAAAAAGCCAGCTACATTCGGGATGAACAGGCCTCGAATGTTGCAGCATTTCTTTATTGCCTTTCTTGTGTTGTGCCGCTATAAACAATAAACAGCGTTAACAGCCAATTTCAAGACGCTGTATCGTCATTACGGGGATACATTCAATATTCCAATCTGTCTTCAACACGAAACAGTCAACCTAAGAATGCGTCAAACGAAAGCAGTACATGTATAACGGCATCATTTTCTGATTGATGACCTGAGTACGTTGTGCCGTTAATCCAATGGGTATAAGAAAACCCTAAGTGAGCGATGAGAGTTATCGGAATATACGGATTCCTCCTTACGTGCGCAACAAAATTCCTTTGACATACATAATTTCCAAAAATAAATAAAGATTATTGTATATCTATTTCCATATCGTTCCTGGTATCAGCTCGAGAACCCGGAGGCCGAGGGCCCGAAAGCTGATATGGGGTCGAGGGGATTGATATGGGTATTTCATAATCTATTTATCACCTATTTATACATGAATGATCTAATAGTAATTGACAAAACAAGTAAGCCTAGTTCTTATTTGCACGGGAAACTGTTTCATCGAAAATTGGACTTTCGGTAAAATGCAATATGTTGCAAAGTTGTCTTCGTTCCATTCTGATGATGCACAACTAGACATGAAAGACTTCAGCCCATTTGACGCCACGAGATTACTGAGGAATGTACCTCAGGCCAACGATGCGTCAAATACCCGAAATCTGCAACGTTCCAAATCACGTCTCTTGTGTTTATGAGGCAGGGGCAAGTGACCGGCGCATACGCTGTTGACCTTGCTGATGTAGAGCACTTTGAAAAGCGCGCACCAGTTGTTGTTGATAGGCCCAGAACTTCCAAACCACATGGCGTTGTCATTTGCAGATTGACTCGAAAATTGTTGACCGAAATTCATTGATTTCTGTGAATCTACCTGGATTCATGCAATTTATGTTGGCATGTCTATTGTTGGCAATAAATTGAACCAAATTTCTTATGCTAGCGCATCGAATTGAGACAGAGACGGATCAGCTACATGGTTTGAAGATAATGCACCGGGTTTGGAGAAGTCAGAGTGCGATACAGATTGTCTCGAAAACTTTATATTTTAGAAATTACGTATACGTATATCTAATACAATCCTAATCCGTAGTGAAATTCATCAGATTCAAGAGAAAAGTCCGCCAGTGCGCTCAATCAGACTGCAAAGACGAATCAAGGGGAAGCCACTCCAATGTGCAATATCAGCCCATGGGCAGATAATCGATATCATGCCCGCGCGTGAGGGAAGAAGTCCATATCATGATATGGAACAGTGATATTGCATAGTAAAAATAAGATACATGTATGTCACACCCTATGAATCTGACAAATAGTTGCCCCTCCCAAGTTTTCCTCAAGCAAGATATATATACTGCCGGGGCCTTCGTGAGTGCGAGTTCACTCAACTCACGAGTTCACTCACAGAGACAGTGCAGGTTATAGAAATCTGCCCAATTTGACCACGATATGGGAAGTCCAAGCTATGGGTCTTCTTCCATTCCGACGAATGCCTTGATAGAGGAGTTTGGTATGTCGTATTTAATTGTACATCCAGATTGTACATGCCAGATAGTGTGCAGGAACGACAAGGAAACTTCTCACCAGTCAGTCCTGTTCACAGTGTCATATACAACCATAACTTCGAATCAAACGCACCGTTGATATATTAGTACAGTTCGGATTTTTATGTACCGGTAATGTACCTGATGTATTGTTGATCACTGTTGATACTACATTACACTGCAATTACTAGCGACGACATCCAGACTTTTCCTCAACCCTGTCAATTAGAAAATATTCCGATATGTGGCGAGTATAAGAGGCAAAATTCTGATATGTGGCGAGTTTTAGAGTGGTCCGATGATTTGTGTGATGCATGGTATAGGAAATACCATTTGCTGTGCTGCTCCGTAATGCCACATCCACGTTCGATGAGAATTTATATATATATAATATATATAGGTAAAAAAAGAAGTTTGCTGGCGTGGAGCAGTAATATAAGAAAAATAACGAAAAAACCTTCTCAACTTTCTACATCATTATATTCCGACTGCAGTTTCGAACGTAATGTTCTTTTCAAGGAATACTTTTTTCAAATGACAGACTGGTATATATACAAATACAGGGCACAACGGTCGCTAGACGACGTGCCTGGCTTAAACAAGCAGTGACTTGATAACATGCTGACATTAATAGAAACAGTTGGTCACAATAAACATAAGAGAGATTAAGAGGGATAATTCAAATGAGTACAATACATGCAATAAACAATAATCAAAATCAAACATAATTGGTCTGCGAAGCAGAGGTGGGTATTTTCAAGATATGACATGCTTCAACAGTTTGATAAATACGTACATGTATTGCATGAAATCTAATTTCACAAAGTTGTTAAACAAACAAAATAACAAATATATTCAAGGTCTATGTGATCCGTTTAATTCAGAACCATACTTTTCTATAAACATCGTTTCTTTAACATCCAATAAGGCTTGATTCTCATTTAGTACTTTGTAAAAAGTAATGTAATTTTACAAAGTACTAAATGAGAATCAAGCCTTATTGGATGTTAAAGAAACGATGTTTATAGAAAAGTATGGTTCCGAATTAAACGGATCACATAGACCTTGAATATATTTGTTATTTTGTTTGTTTAACAACTTTGTGAAATTAGATTTCATGCAATACATGTACGTATTTATCAAACTGTTGAAGCATGTCATATCCTAAAAATACCCACCTCTGCTTCGCAGACCAATTATGTTTGATTTTGATTATTGTTTATTGCATGTATTGTACTCATTTGAATTATCCCTCTTAATCTCTCTTATGTTTATTGTGACCAACTGTTTCTTTTAATGTCAGCATGTTATCAAGTCACTGCTTGTTTAAGCCAGGCACGTCGTCTAGCGACCGTTGTGCCCTGTATTTGTATATATACCAGTCTGTCATTTGAAAACAGTATTCCTTGAAAAGAACATTACGTTCGAAACTGCAGTCGGAATATAATGATGTAGAAAGTTGAGAAGGTTTTTTCGTTATTTTTCTAATATATCTATATATAAAGTGAATGTAAACGTATACGTGCGATGTTGATGAGTATTTAGAAACTCCGTATATCCACTTAACTATTTGTCTAATGTTATAAATGTACTTGTAGATCGAAAATATAACTGATTGAGTATGATTGCTTGATTACTGAAACATTTTCAAATTTTGACAGATTTCAGCAATATGCATTAATCTATCGATAGTGATCCATCTGCTGATCCAATAATTAAATATATCACATATTTGCCTGTGATACTGGACATTTAGCCCGGTTGATACAGTGGAATGACACCGTTCCATATCATGATATGGATTTCTGCCCTCACGCGCGGGCCTGATATCGGTTATTTGCCCTTGGACTGATATCGCGCACAGGAGTGGTTTCCCCTCAAGGAGCTCGTCGCATTCTCTCCACAGTCTGACCGAGCGCACTTTTGTGCTTTTCAGCTTGATCTGGCTACGTATTAAATGTTTTGATGTATGTACACTCATTCGATAATCGATCCTGAATTTGAACCTTTTCGCTCTGGTGTATCATCAAAATGGGACTAAGAAATTTTATCAACGTTGACTGCATTTTACCTAGGGTCCAATTTTCGATGAAACAGTTTCATGTAAAACTAAAATCTATGTCTACTTGTTTTGCCAATTACAAATTATGCTACCATTCATCTATAAATATGTGATAAATAGATTATGATATACCCATTTCCATATCGTCCCTGGCATCAGCCCTCGACCCCCATATCAGCCCTCGGGCCTTCGGCCCTCTGGCTGATATGGGGGTCTCGGGCTGATACCAGGGCCGATGTGGAAATGGGTATACAATAATCTCTAAGTATCCTGACTAAGCTTCACCGTGGCGGCCATCGTACCAAATTATAACATATAAAATGCATGTTAAACGTTGGTACCCATTGTGTGTTATCTGTCCTTTTAATTTCTTTTTTTGGCTTTATGTTATTTTCCTTGAGCCTCATAGCTACCTTGAGGAAACAGAGGTCGCATCCCTCTAAAAAAATCTAGACGAAAGATGCCATATGTTTTTCTCAGTTTAGGTTATCCTCATTGACCCTCAATACTGTAAGGACGAAGTTTAATGGCTTTTCGACCAAAACTGTGGCTGTCTCCATTACTTCAAAACTGTAGACTATACTCATCTGATCAGCCAGAAACGTTTCGATCAAACCATGATCAGGCGATGTAGAATCGGCCATACACGATTAACTCAAAAACATTTACTAAAAAAAGAGCCAGTCCCAAGGTATGTTCCAGGCCATGACGATCTCACGGTTAAACATATTCTTATCGAATGCATAAATTTTAAGATTGTAAGAGATACTTTTTATCGAGCGACTACTTTGGAAGATCTTTATGGTCGGGTGAGGGAGGATTGCATCTTGGGTTATTTGAGAGAATATTGCTGAACGCGACATCAAACCTTAATTCTCTCTCTCTCTGCTGATGATCTAAAACAAATCCTTAATGGGCATAGCCAGTTCAGCCAGCTACTTCATAATAGGGTTTCGGTGGATTTAAATCCATCCCGATACTCAAAAGCAAAATCATGTAATAATAATGATACATTCAGTTATTCCAAACTCGAAATTTGTCCTCTGGCTCATTTATTTCATATAGTCATAAGATCAGATATCACTTTAAATAAGATGGGCTTGTCCATACAAATTTAAGCGTCTTCCTTAATCTATCCAGATGCACACATGCCAACGTATACCCAGGGTGCCTCATGGGTACCATATCAACTTGAGCATTTACTTTACTGAATACAGAATTATACCAATCGGTTAACGATATGAAAAATTAGCATTACTAGTCTTCGTCCATTGTGAAAAAAACCTGTGCTATAGGATTTTACCCACTGCATGAATGACCATAACGACGTTTCTCGTCATGCATGTCTGTCGTATTCACAACAGTATATAGCTTGGGAACACGACGGAGAAATACCTGCATACCTTTAGTGCCGTCCGAATAATGAAGTCAATATATTTGATGTGATTATGGTATATTCCATTTCGACACTCCGCATTTACCAACGATGACTTCCAGACTCTTTCCATTAATCGAAAACGGGACAATTTACAAAGGCTGTGGTGAGAAGTTAACAGTTGTGTGTTATATAGATAATGCCATTTAATGTACTCCTTAAAGCCATATGCCCATTTCATCTAATATTCACCGACTACCGGTACTATCGCAAAGAATTATTAGCGACACGAGAACACATTTTCCGTTATTGATGACCGGGTATATATCAGCGGAATGTAGCGCCAAATTGCCCATAATGGGGTCTATTATTTCACCACACTTCCAAGTAATCGTTTCTGCGATACTGGCCGGCTTATACAAGGTGTATCAAAAAAAACGGAGTCCTAGTACGATGACATATTTTTCATTGAGCAAAGGAGAAATCTTTTTCTTTTTTTTTGATTTGTCATCAAGACCGACCCTTTGAGACTGACCAGCTGAACAATTCAATAATCTGTGATCAAGCATGTTAGAACAATAGCTATTCTTCAATTATGAGTGAAATGTGACTTGCGCCAGATTTGGTTCACATCATTCGTCTGCCCTTGAAAGAAAAGAAAAACGGTGTACAAATGAAATGTCTTTTATCCACTCTGAATTCATTGACATTTTGAAAACAAAACGGTGTACAATTAAAATGTCTTTTAACTCTGAATTTAACAAAAAGGTGTACAATTCAAATGTCTTTTCAACAGACAATTGAATCTCAATCTTCAACGTGTCCTCCATTTCTCTGGATGCAGGTACGCGCACGTTCATTCATTGCCGCCACGGCCCGTCTGATAAGTGCCTGGTTCTGCCTCAGGTTGTCAACTTCTGTTATGATGCGCTGTTCCAGGTCATTGAGATCTGCTGGAGGCGTAATTTACACCCTGGACTTTAGGTAACAGTTAAAAGACATTTTAATTGTACACCGTTTTGTTTTCAAAATGTCAATGAATTCAGAGTGGATAAAAGACATTTCATTTGTACACCGTATTTCTTTTCTTTCAAGGGCAGACGAATGATGTAAACCAAATCTGACGCAAGTCACATTTCACTCATAATTGAAGAATAGCTATTGTTCTAACATGCTTGATCACAGATCATTGAATTGTTCAGCTGGTCAGTCCCAAAGGGTCGGTCTTGATGACAAATCAAAAAAAAAAGAAGATTTCTCCTTTGCTCAATGAAAAATATGTCATCGTACTAGGACTCCGTTTTTTTATACACCCTGTGTATATATCTGTGACGTTGATGAAGCGCCAAGGTCCTGAAGCTATGTACCCACCTTACCTATCTTTACCTTAAATCTTCTGAAGTATACATGCATATTATGGTGTAATACGTTAAGTGACGCTACGCGTATTTACTATAGTAATGCGGAGGTTTTTGTCGTCATTTGAGATAGTGATCGTATAACAGTGTTTTTGTTATTTGTCCCCCGCCGCAACGCGGCCGGGGACTTTAAAATGGTTCTTGCTTCTTTGTATCTGTGGATGTCCGTGTACATCCGTGCATGTCTGTCCGAAGCGATAACTTCCTAACGCTTTGTTGGATACTTCCGAAATTCGGAATACGCATTTCTTGCGACAAGACGCCAGTCCGTATTGCATTTCAGCAACATCTGCCTGAAGGTGGCGCCACTAGTTCTTGCTTCTTTGTGTCCGTGTACGTCCGTGCATGTCTGTTCGAAGCGATAACTTCCTAAGGCACCGTTTTCAATTATCGTTCGCGAATGAATCGTTTATTTCGTCAAATTTTCTCGAAGTCGCGATTTTCCAAGGCGCGAGGGAATGGTTTTTTTTCTTCAAAATAAACGATTCATTCGCGATCGCTGTTCGAATGGGTTTTTTTTCTGTTGGCAATCGTTTTTCAATCGAGAAAATTCTCGCGAATAAAAAGCCATATCGCGATTCAATCGCTTTTTAATCGAGAAAATATAAACGATTGAAAAAAACCGATTGAGGATTATAGCCGAAAGTAGTACGCCATTGGTTCAGCCTGACTGACCCGCATACACGTTCGAGTTTCTAACACTTCAGTCAGACTATATAAAGTTCGATCATTTTTTCTTCTTCCTTTTCCCTTCTTTGCCTAGTGTAAAACTATAGCGTGTTTCTGTACAGTTGGCGGTTATATAGATACGATGGGGATATTGAAAGAAATTGAAAAAAAATATCTATAAAAATAGGAATAATGGTTATGCCTATAATTATAACTTCATATTTACATATATTTTGTACGGGACACAGACCCGGATATGGTCGGATTGGGTCATTTGCACTTGCAATTTCGTCTATTATTTTGGGTATTTCTGTGTTTTAAAGCTGGTATTATTCCAGATTTCTTGTGTAGTATTTTTCGTGAACGTTTTTGGCATCTGTGCGGGCTGAAATTTTGAGTTGATTCGTCAGATTTTCGCTGTACGCGTGGATTTTTGTCCTACGATCACCATTTTCCTTGTGTAGATAGATGGCGCTGTATTGAATATAACATTGTCATACGGGGTTTTGAGTCTTCGAAAGCACTTAATTATTAATATACAGCGCGGGCTATTTGTAAAAATTTTCACAACTGGTTAATCCAGTAAGAGATGAAATTATATACTATTCAGTTGGTTTTTGGCTTGAGCTTCCCTTTGGAATCATTCATAGTTCATTTATCAAAATATAAAATAAAAATAAAAATTATTGTACATATGCGAATCCAATCGTTATATGCGATTCAATCACCATTGTGATATGTATTTGATATAAATATGAAATCACTGCCCCAAATATTCTTATAATAAATAAATTAACTTGATAGTGATTTTTTGAACTTATTCACATCTCAATAGTTTAAAAACTGTACCAAAACATGAATGGATACCCTTTCCTAATATATGTTTTACTATAACAAAATATACATATTTAATTACACTATTTTTCACCTTAATTAACCTAGAAATTCTCGGCTGGAGGGCTAAGCTGTTCTGGGTTAACGCCATGCGCCCATTCACACCTCTATGAAGCCTGTGCCGTAATCATTCTGATAATGCAATCAACGACGAACTCAAATCCACTTATGACCTGTACCCGGTATTTACAAAACAAGATATTGCGACTATCATCCTGTATTGTTTATACCAAGTTGCATGAATATATGAGGAAATTATCGAAAGTATGAAGGGAATGACTGAACATTAATACATTGTCGACTCACACGATTATTGAATAAACATATAATTTTGTCATTTACGCTTCGCCAGAGTAAATCTGAGCGCGAACGTCACAGGAAGCATGGTACAGGTATATGTATAGATATTTCCAGCATACGCCCTACTTCGGCTTGTAGGAAACTATAGATCGTGAATCATATATATTATTCGGTTATCTTACGCATTTATACAGTATAGTATAGTAATATAGTTCCATCGACAAATCCGCAATCAACATTACATATAGTTCCCAGTTCGCGGATAGAGCGGCGTACGACGGCAACACGGCCTATGTGTCAAATATCACTCCGCCTCACGATTCTCTCGCGCCTTGAAAAAAACGATTCTCTCGCGAATGAAGATTCGCGATCAAGAACGGATCGCGCATGGGTAAACGATTCAAAAACGATATCGCGAGAGAATGTTTTTTTCCAGAAAAGGTTCAATCGTTTTTTCTCATTTTTTTTCTCGATATCCTCGCGACTGATTCGCGACTGATCGTTTTTCAATCGAGAAAATTGAAGAAAAATCGCGACTGAAGAAAAAACGATTAATGGAAACGATCCCTAAAGCTTTGTAATTCGGAATACGCTTTCCTTGCGACAAGACGCCAGTCCGTATTGCATTTCAGCAACATCTGCCTGAAGGTGGCGCCAGTAGTTCTTGCTTCTTTGTGTCCGTGTACGTCCGTGCATGTCTGTTCGAAACGATAACTTCCTAAAGCTTTGTTGAATTCTTCCGAAATTCGGAATACGCATTCCTTGCCACAAGACGCCAGTCCGTATTGCATTTCAGCAACATCTGCCTGAAGGTGGCGCCACTGGTTCTTGCTTTTTTGTGTCCGTGGATGTTCGTGTACGTCCGTGCATGTCCGTTCGAAGCGATAACTTCCTAATGCTTTGTTGGATTCTTCCGAAATTCGGAATACGCATTCCTTGCGACAAGGCGCCAGTCCGTATTGCATTGCAGCAACATCTGCCTGAAGGTGGCGCCTCTAGTTCTTGCTTCTTTGTGTCCGTGGAGGTCCGTGCATGTCTGTTTGAAGCGATAACTTCCTAAAGCTTTGTTGGATTCTTCCGAAATTCGGAATACGCATTCCTTGCGACAAGACGCCAGTCCGTATTGCATTTCAGCAACATCTGCCTGAAGGTGGCGCCAATGGTTCTTGCTTCTTTGTGTCCGTGGATGTTCGTGTACGTCCGTGCATGTCAGTTCGAAGCGATAACTTCCTAACGCTTTGTTGGATTCTTCCGAAATTCGGCATACGCATTCCTTGCGGCAAGACGCCAGTCCGTATTGCATTTCAGCAACATCTGGCTGAAGGTGGCGCCACTGGGTCAAAATGGATTTTTTTTTTCGTGTACCTCCGTGCATGTCTGTTCGAAGCGATAACTTCCTAATGCTTTGTTGGATTCTTCCGAAATTCGGAATACGCATTCCTTGCGACAAGACGCCAGTCCGTATTGCATTTCAGCAACATCTGCCTGAAGGTGGCGCCACTGGGTCAAAATGGATCTCTTTTTTCCGTGTACTTCCGTGCATGTCTGTTCGAAGCGATAACTTCCTAATGCTTTGTTGGATTCTTCCGAAATTGGGAATACGCATTCCTTGCGACAAGACGCCAGTCCGTATTGCATTTCAGCAACATCTGCCTGAAGGTGGCGCCACTAGTTCTTGCTTCTTTGTGTCCGTGGATTCGGAATACGCATTCCTTGCGACAAGAGGCACCAGACCACTATTAAAAATAGTGCCGATCCGTTAACCCCTTTAAGCAACCTCTGCCAGAGAAGTGAATTGTTTTCAATATTTTTTCCAGTCTCTGTTGCGAGGAATAATTGATGGCCAGTGGTAGGTGATTGGAGTATGGTATGTGTTTGGTTCCGCTGTGGGTTTGATTTTAACTCAAGGCCTAATAAGGAGTAGCTAAGAGGGACTATTTGGGTGCCTGTGCACCGCTTTCTGAAAGCAGAGAAAAAAGCCAAAATTATGACATCATTTATAGGAGCGCGCATAACTCAAAATTTCAATGGGCGACCCCCGTCAAGAAGTTTGTCCGGTTGTAGTACTTGAATTGAAGTACTTCTGGCCGAAATATGGAAGTCGAGACTTAATTAATGAATCGAGGAGATGCAATTACGTTAACAGTTTTTAACATTGCCGCCAATGTAAATTTTAATAGTGGTCTGGACCCTAAAAGGGTTGCGTTTTCCGCTGATGTTGGGATCACTTGGTGTTGAAAAATGGACAATGGATAAGGCAGACCACGCAAAGTTAGGTATTTTTGGTTGAATTATGAAGTGTTTTAGTAAAATGTGAGAAAGGCCAGGTAATGTGAGGGCGGAGACGGCGTGTGGCTTTGTCTTTAAAACATTTGATGCTATTTTTGTGTGATTTGGTTACAGATTATTCGCGGTTGTTTTCTAAATTTTACAGTTGTCTGCTATATATATCGCTCGCTATAATATGCTATTGGGGCATGCTTCAAAGTTATGCCTGGAGAATACCCGTAACTAATCGAGAAATCGGGGGATTCCTATAGCTGTCCTCTGAAAAGGCCAAAATTATCAGAATATTGGTACATTGGCCGACAGGGGTAGTGTTCTTTAAACCCCTATTCAGCCCCAGTTGAAGCGACTCTATTCATCACTGCTTCAATCAGCCACGTAATGTTGAATGATGACAAGGGACTCTGCTAACAGTGCTCCAGCCGCTGGACGGAGGCTATATTGTATAGTTTTAACTAGACAGACCTCAATTTTTCCATGTTTTGCATGGATTAATGGACATTTGGTCATATTTAGCCGGGCTCGAGAACACGAGATAACAGCCGAAGTGGTTTGGGATTACCTTAAGTGACTTTTTCCGTGATAATAAAGTGTTTGGCTTAAATAGATACGTTCGTTCTCGGCTAATGGCGAACAAAAATGGCAGGGGTCAACCTTTATTGGTGTACTTGGTTGGGGGGTGGGGTCAGAATTCGTTGTATAATTGAAACGCGCTGTTCTTCAGCTGCAACTTCTGTGATTTTATTTGACCAGAAATAGTTTTTCCGTAAAACAGTTCCAAATTTCACAATTTCACGATTCTGTTTTTATGATAAAACCAAACATTAATCTTAAACATTGATCAAAATAAGCGGTTTTGGGGGGTACCATTGTAAAAAAAATCACCATAATTCATGAGAAAGGCTAAAGAGGTCGTTTCAGGTGTTGAAATGTGGGCAAATGGGAGGAGCATCTTAGTAATTACTATTTGGGGCTCTGGTGATGGCTGCCCGGGTGACACATGATAACATCGTCAACCGCTCAGCGAATCTCACTGAAATTTCTCAGA
Organism: Hanleya hanleyi; assembly: GCA_036873755.1. Classification (NCBI taxonomy): domain Eukaryota; kingdom Metazoa; phylum Mollusca; class Polyplacophora; order Lepidopleurida; family Hanleyidae; genus Hanleya; species Hanleya hanleyi. Next base: position 18,771 of record JAVTVY010024676.1, read on the forward strand.
TTTTCTAGCCAGTCAATAAGGAATACCCATGCGTAGTTTGAAGGTGATTGAGCAAAATTACCTACTCTAGTAGGTACCAGACCACTATTAAAAATAGTGCCGATCCGTTAACCCCTTTAGGCAACCTCTGCCAGAGAAGTGAATTGTTTTCAATATTTTTTCCAGTCTCTGTTGCGAGGAATAATTGATGGCCAGTGGTAGGTGATTGGAGTATGGTATGTGTTTGGTTCCGCTGTGGGTTTGATTTTAACTCAAGGCCTAATAAGGAGTTGCTATTTGGGTGCCTGTGCACCGCTTTCTGAAAGCAGAGAAAAAAACCAAAATTATGACGTCATTTGTAGGAGCGCGCATAACTCAAACTTTCAATGGGCGACCCCCGTCAAGAAGTCTGTCCGGTTGTAGTACTTGAATTAAAGTACTTCTGGCCGAAATATGGAAGTCGAGACTTAATTAATGAATCGAGGAGATGCAATTACGTTAACAGTTTTTAACCTTGCCGTCAATGTAAATTTTAATAGTGGTCTGGACCCAAGACGCCAGTCCGTATTACATTTCAGCAACATCTGGCTGAAGGTGGCGCCACTAGTTCTTGCTTTTTTGTGTCCGTGGATGTTCGTGTACGTCCGTGCATGTCTGTTCGAAGCGATAACTTCCTAACGCTTTGTTGGATTCTTCCGAAATTCGGAATACGCATTCCTTGCGACAAGGCGCCAGTCCGTATTGCATTTCAGCAACATCTGGCTGAAGGTGGCGCCACTAGTTCTTGCTTCTTTGTGTCCGTGGATGTCCGTGCATGTGTCTGTTTGAAGCGATAACTTCCTAAAGCTTTGTTGGATTCTTCCGAAATTCGGAATACGCATTCCTTGCGACAAGACGCCAGTCCGTATTGCATTTCAGCAACATCTGGCTGAAGGTGGCGCCAATGGTTCTTGCTTCTTTGTGTCCGTGGATGTTCGTGTACGTCCGTGCATGTCAGTTCGAAGCGATAACTTCCTAACGCTTTGTTGGATTCTTCCGAAATTCGGCATACGCATTCCTTGCGACAAGACGCCAGTCCGTATTGCATTTCAGCAAAATCTGCCTGAAGGTGGGGCCACTGGGTCAAAATGGATTTTTTCCGTGTACTTCCGTGCATGTCTGTTCGAAGCGATAACTTCCTAATGCTTTGATGGATTCTTCAGAAATTCGGAATACGCACTCCTTGCGACAAGACGCCAGTCCGTATTGCATTTCAGCAACATCTGCCTGAAGGTGGCGCCACTCTTTCTTGCTTTTCTGTGTCCGTGGATGTCCGTGTACGTACGTGCATGTCTGTTCGAAGCGATAACTTCCAAAAGCTTTGTTGGATTCTTCAAAAATTCGGAATACACATTCCTTGCGACAAGACGCCAGTCCGTATTGCATTTCAGCAACATCTGGCTGAAAGTGGCGCCACTGGTTCTTGCTTCTTTGTGTCCGTGCATGTCTGTTCGAAGCGATAACTTCCTAACACTTTGTTGGATTCTTCCGAAATTCGGCATACGCATTCCTTGCGACAAGACGCCAGTCCGTATTGCATTTCTGCAACATCCGCCTGAAGGTGGCGCCACTAGTTCTTGCTTCTTTGTGTCTTTTTTTTCCGTGTACGTCCGTGCATGTCTGTTCGAAGCGATACTTCCTAACGCTTTGTTGGATTCTTTCGAAATTCGGAATACGCATTCCTTGCGACAAGGCGCCAGTCCGTATTGCATTTTAGCAATATCTGTCTGAAGGTGGCGCCACTGGTTCTTGCTTCTTTGTGTCCGTGGATGTCCGTGTACATCCGTGCATGTCTGTTCGAAGCGATAACTTCCTAACGCTTCGTTGGATTCTTCCGAAATTCGGCATACGCATTCCTTGCAACAAAACGCCCGTCCGTATTGCATTTCAGCAACATCTGTCTGAAGGTGGCGCCACTAGTTCTTGCTTCTTTGTGTCCGTGGATGTCTGTTTGAAGCGATAACTTCCTAACGCTTTGTTGGAATCTTCCGAAATTCGGCATTTGCGACAAGACGCCAGCCCGTATTGCATTTCAGCAACATCTGCCTGAAGGTGGATTTCAAAGTCTGCCGTCTAACCGGGAAAATGTTGTTGCTGCATCAGCCGATCATTGGCCCTCCGTAGAAGATACTACATGTATAGGCTAATACATGTACCATGCCATGAGATGATGCTTGGGATTGCATTTCGCCCACTTACACCTACAGGTGGCGACACCTGGTGGCAAGTTAAAATTTGGTTTCCGGGCAATAGGTTGATGCCTTCAGCTTCTCGTCAAATTTGGTTTGCAGATAATGTCTTGAGATGTCACTTGGGGTTGCTTCTCGGTTACATAATTTCCATGCTTCACTGCAGGGAAACTATATTACAGAAGCAATCAACTTTCAGTCAATCGTTCTGAGATCATCTTAAAACTTGGGAAGACCCTTCTACATCCAACGCCTATGAAGCAGCAGTTGCCTCCCTCATGTATATCCCCTGAGACCAACAATGCTAAAAACTATTGCTGCCATTTCGGCGGGGGACCTAGCATCCTCTGGCTGCTTGTTTTTGATTACACTATCTTAGTATAGCACAGATTCTAGTGTTGGAAATTGGTCCAGTCCCAAGCGACATTACAACCAGCGGCCACCAGACTAAGGCACCCAACCGCCAGCCATATATGCCGGAGATCTGATCCTCTCGGCGAACATACAGTACCTCTCTGATGACCGTAATGACAGCTCCCATAGCTGAATACACAAACAGATATTTAATGTGATTTAGTAAGTGATCGTATAAAAAAAAATCGTTGTTTTGGTATTACACTATCTTATAGTTTAGCACAAATTTTATTGCTTAAAATTGGTCGAGTCCCATGCGGGTACTGTATGTTCGCTTTCAAGACTACCGCTGTCGGCTACCTCCTATTTTGTGGGATGCCCGCTGGCCGAGTGGTTTAGATCGCCGAATAAACTGCTGGCGGTTGGGTGCCTTACTCTGGTGATCGGTGGCACGAATCCCGGATGGGAGTCGACCAATTTTCAGCACTAGAATCGGTGCTATATTAAGATAACGAAAATACTGTTATACTATGATCTCATTTTTAAATGACGAAAATCTGTCCTTATGTATTCAGCTATGGGAGCTGTGTCTTTAAAAACTGTTGGACAACGGTGATGTCGTTATTGTCCGGAAAAGTTGAGAAAATCTCAAGATAGGTTGAAAAGATGACAATCCTATTGCTCTCAAATTTTACCAAACTACATTTTCGTACCCTAGATGCCATAACCCTCTTGCGGAGTAACAGGCGTCGGACCACCGATGTCAGATGTGGTATCAAGTCACCAGTTGCACAGTTTGTCCGCACTGCTGACATCATAATCTAATCACCTTTGCAGACTGCCGCCACCTAGAGAAATAAATACTAGAGTCACCTTTCCATTGGAGAAACCGTACCATGTGATGTCAAAGAAGCATCGTATAGAACAGAAATGATTAGAAAGATATCAAAATATGTCTGTGGCTGCTGATATCACTTGCAGAGATCTCAGATCTAAATCTGATTTAAAAGTTTAGCTTATCAATATGAAACTTAATTTGCGACCAACAGTGGCTTCCGTCAATGTTATGACGGACCTGATGTTCTTGAAGCACGGTGTGTTTGTGTGTGTGTATGGGGGGGAGGGGGCTCGCGTTCCTTCCCTGTTGTAGGCGGCTCTTGAAGACACCCAAACTTTTAGCTCCTATTGTTCTGATCTGGAGAACTCCTTCGGAGTTGTGGAAACACTCTTACCTCCCTTATCTTCCGGCCATCTCTGGCAGTTGCTGCAAGTTTTAACGTTTTCATTGATTATTACAGTTTTAAAATGACACAGCGTAGTTAAGGCTGGCATGCGCAAACAGCATGCGTGTTTTAGTATTACAGATTTAAAAGCACTTTACTCCGATGTCAAATTTACTCTCATAAAATATCATGATGGTCTACTGTGGAAATTTGTGCACGGTCAAGTGTAATTCGAGTGTCCGGGAAACGCTCGTTAACAGACACATTATACTAATGTCCTGATACTGGCAAATATTCACCTGTCGGCATAATGGCGAAAGTAATGTAGTATTTATATTGGCCTAATGCACCAAGTTGATGAGGCTTAATCTTTCGATTGTTTTATATTACAGCCGAGATTTATATTACTTTTGCTATAACAGCTGAATGTCTCCGACATCAGAATTGAAGTTATGAAGGTGCCTTCAATTTAACAAATGTTGCGAAAACAGATTTATTTTATGTGCATGTAAGTTTATAAAACTCAAGTTATAATGCGAATACTGAAAAGTTCTCTCGAATAGTTCGCTCAACTTCAGCAATAGCGAGTTGGTCTCAAAAGTTCAATCGCTAACGGGCAGCTGAAAAAATATGTTCTTTCTTAAATCTAGAATTGTTTTGGTCATGTCAAAATAATGTAGATGTAGTAATATAAATTGTCGTGCATAGTATACATGGCAGAGTGACTAACGTCACAGGACCTACGAAGTACAGTAGGCATTAGGACTCGAACGCGAACTGAACTCTTGGAAATCCCCACCCCCAGTTGAAATCCTGCCTATATTAAGATGGGCACCGCCCAAGTCAGAATCGCCAGTGATTTTCATCAAAAATCACCAGAAATTTTCATCAAAAGTAGGTCAGCTCAGAACTTGTTGGTAAGAGTCTCCTAATGCGCCTTCATTCCAAAATAAATAACGATCGCCGATTTAATTTTACAATTTTTTAATTAAAGGAAACAGATTGAATAATATAGGTTCAGTAGATTTCAAGCTGAAAATACATTTACATCTCTTTAATGGTTTTCAGTGTCCTTGTCCAGGATCAAAACAACTTTTTGAATCACATTATTTTCCCAACAATACAACAATTTTTTATATATGGTACTATAGTAGAAAGGTAGCATTTATGTAGTTTACGGTAATTCAACCCAAGACCAACACCTTCTATGCACAAGATAATAATGATTCTATGTCATTCTCCTGAGCATAACCGGTTCACAGACGAATAAATAGCGGCTCTACATCACATTGTTATATAGATATATGAGACAACACATTTTGGGCACCGGCAATCTGATGAATGTACTATTCCGGTTTTCTTGTTTCACATTATATTCTATGGCGGTTGATCGGTGATTTTCTTCATTGATAAACCTTTAACCACCTCAGCTTCGTTGTGTGAATCGGAATTGCATTGCTGTGACACACCAGCACATTCCGTGGCAGTGATTCTGTATCCCCTAATCAAGGAATCAAAATGGATCAAGATTTGAAATGACAAGAGAAATTAGACATATTTTGTTTACACATGTAATTTTTTGTTCAAATTATATCCAAGTGTGATATATAGTCAATATTCAAGAGGTACAAAAAAAACCCCAAAGTATGTCCTCATATTTTCACATCCATGCCAAGAAATACTGCATTGAAAAGGGTCCATTTAGCCTACCCTGTTTTATCGCTCTAATCAGCAAATGGCGGGGTCATATTTCTGCTGTCAAAATTGTATTTCCCTCCAAAGTCTTAACCCTTGAATCCAAGTCACACACTCTCTGATGCAAAGTAATGATTGTCCTAACTATCCGATTAGCACATTATGAACATGTCTTTGGTCATAGTGTACATATCATAACTCACATCAATGTTTTCTGCTATATTATTTCAATGATATGGATTAACAATTTAAGTTATGGAAACAGCGCTGATTGTTTGAGGGTATATGCAGTAGTTAAGATTAACCTCAGTAATAGGGCCATGTGGCATACAGTGGGACAGGGTATTTTTAGCTGTGGGTAATTTGGCTTGAATTTGAAGGCTCAAGCCTGATGTGGCCAATGTGAAATAGGATACACGTTAAAGGGTACAGTTCACATATATCTATAACAATATACTGAAGTGTTAATTATCAATCTAATTTTAATCAGAATTATTTCAGATCAGAACTTGCTGGTAACAATGCCCTAATGCACGTTCATGCCAAAAATCAAGGTTCTAATGTCAACGGTTTTCCTTATTTTGCCGACGAAAGGATTTGGATGGACTGACTGACTGACTGACTGACTGATTACCGGACAATTTGCGATCTGTAGCCTACTTCGTAGGAATATGTAGCATGTATAATATTTATACTGGAATAGTGTTGGGTATTGTTCGTGAGTAAAATGAAGCGGCAGCACTTACGACGAGTGTACATGCTCAAGGATTCTATCGTCAAACAAGTCACACACATTGAACCAGATGTTGGAAGTTTCATGGATATTTGCGAACTTTAATATGAGGTCAAATTATCAAAAAAAACCTCAACCTTGCTTATGGAAATCCACGCACCAAAGCCGCGTTAATACATCTGGGTTATAGCTTATGTCCACATCGTCCGCAATGGATTAAAAATGAGCTTCAGATTCGACTTTCTGTAGCCGTATAAAATTGTCTCTAACATGTACAAATATGTACCCGCAAGGTAACATACTAATTGTGCTGTCAGTATTCACCCCAGGCAGAAGCTTATTATGACGCAACAATCCGTGTAGTATTATCGGTATTTCCCTCTCATTTTAATGATTTTGAAATTAAGCCAAAACTGAGTTTTATATTTGGCGACCTCTCAATGTTTGGTTCCATGATAACCTCATTGTATTGTTTTTATTAAGTTCATTGTCTATGCATAGCTGTTATCTATATGATTTGAAATATTCTGTAGGAAAATATCTGATGTTCACTCATATCCCAAGCGACAATCAAGCACAATCAAAATCTCTATAGAGACCTGTTTATTCTCCTGACCTCTCATTTCATTCTATGAGGGTCAAAGGACCTCATGTATGCAACAATTTATCCCCTGTTTTAAAATAATTTCCACCCACTTCTATGTCCAAAGCATTATCAAAATCACACTATATAAATAATAAATACGTGGAGTTTCCAGCCTGTTGCCACGTTATTGTCCGTATAACGTTACCAATTATACGTTAAGTGAACAAAGTTCCCGACGATCTGAGGATATTTAACGTTTTTATTTGTATACTGTTCTCACCGCTTGTATTCATATCATTATTCATCAGCTTTCATAACAAATTATAATGTTCTACATATAGGGGTAGAACAAGCCCACTAGGGTTTTCTGTTCCATTGATGTATATTGGTGAAAAAAAATGAACTGACGATATTCGGTTCAAAAATTGACGTTCAAAATTGACGTTCAGGAATAGTCCCATCCAGTGGGAGTAGGCATGACATAATGGGAGGGAGGGAATTTGGCTTATTGTCACACTCAAGTTTGTTTCACTCATATGGTGACAGTCAGTTTGGTTGGTGGAGGAAGCCGAAGTACCCAGAGAGATCCACCGCCCTTCGGCAAGTAACTGACAGACTTTCACACATGGACCCGCTGGACTCGAACCCGTGCCGGTTCAGCGGTGTGAGGCTAGCGGTCACCAGCGAAGCGCATGACATAATGATTGCTTATTGTCGTTTTTTTTTCACTTGTACTAAAATAGATACTAGTTGCAGTTGAAACTCTGTAGAAGAAATCTCCTACCCAGGAACAACCTTTGATGATGATTTCGTCTCTGGACGCACAGAGTACACAACAGTAAGCCATTTAAATTTATGCAGACTGCCGAACGCAAAACCATTTGTTAATCACTCATGATGAAAGCTTTTTGTGAACGACGACCGAGTACTAAATGTCAGACTGATCGCCATGCTGTTGATTTGATACTCTAGTACATAACATAACAATGAAAAATTTCCACGAAATACCTGAGCCGAATCTGGTTCAGATTCAAAGACTCCTATAGCGTGGAATCAATAACTCCTGCGGATATAAAATAATTGCAATGGGTACACGGCTTGCAATGTAAAACCTCAACGGGGAACTAAAATGTGAACAATATGAAACAATATCTTATCGTTGAAACATTAGTCAAAAGAGCGAGCCATCAACTGATTATTTATTCTTAGCATTAACGCATTCAACTATATATACGTAGATATCAACATTCTGCTCTATCCGCTTCATAATGTGGCCGACTAACCCATGAGGATGAGATATTACCCAACTCAGCCTGAAGGACGAATCATACTTTGCATGTGGTATATCACATGTCACCCCAGTTTTTCTATGATTGATTAAGTTGGTCAACTGCGTGAAGAGATACCAATATTTTTCATGATAGCATAATGCAAGAGAGAATTCTCACTTACGTATTAACGTGCGAACATATGGAGAGGGATAGGCTAGGGAGATGCGAAGGATTTTCGAGAATCATCTTACAAGGAATTATCACAAAAGTAGACTTCGCCGTACCAGAGACACGGGTTGGTTGAACAAGAAACGAATAATTGTGTTTGTCAAATCAACAGACAAAGCGCATAGACTTCATGTTTGCCTTCGACGTCATGGTATAATGAATATTTACATACTGGACATTTACAGTGAAAATGAATCACACTTCAGCGAGAATAAATGAGAGAGAGAGATTTAAGGTTTAACGTCGTGTTCAGCAATATTTCAGCTATATAGCGACGATCAAACAAAATTCTAAGTACTCAAGCCAATAGCTTAGTAATCTAAGCCCTGGACGTGCCACTGGGCATTTATTATACATCAGCTGGTCACGGTTTTACACAATTACCCTACAGTGACCACGAGGTTTGGGTGTTCATACATTTATCTCAATATTTACCAAAAAAATTAATGAACAATATTAATAACAATGATAATAATAATGACAATAATAATAATAAGAAAGAAAAACACCTCGCGTACCTGTATACTGCTTCCCCGTTTCATCAGTTCACATGCATATATCGACAGTAAAACACATATTACATATTTACACATATAATAATTGTCTTTGTGCGGGAAAACAGTGAATCAGTTAACGCCCGAATGACTTGATATGGCTTCCCCCCCCCCCCTCCCCCGAGCCCGTGAAAGACTTATGGACATATCTGAAATCAACGAGGTACAATTACAAGCCACTATAATAATACATATTTCCTCGATAAATAAATCTTTTTTCAATTTTTCTAACAAGTCTTGACTCCATTTACTGTAAATAAAATTTGTTATTTTTTCAAATCTGTGAATGTCATAACATGCATTTAATTTAACGACTGTAGAACGCCAGAGGACCCCACTTATTCTCAAAAGAGTTCTGTTTCTTATTTCTCTTGGCCAAGTAGCATTCAATATCCCTTGTTTTGAACAGAAATTTCGAGGCGCCATCAAAAGAGGGTTTAGTATTACTATACCTACACAAATATATGTATTTTTTAAATAATAAAATAACATGATTGATTAGAACCGTCTCTTTATTACCTAAGATCATTTGGGACCCCGAAGGTTTCTGCATTTGAATTCCGAGATCATTTGCCCATAAATTTAATTGATTCCAAATATCTGTATAATAGAGATGTATAATACTTTCTATATCTTGATTGCAAAAGGAGCATCTGTCCGAATCTGTTTTACCCCACAATTTTGATAGATAGTTTGTTATAAGGATCCTATGTAGTATTTGGAACTGGAAGTATTGTAACTTGGTTTCCTAAAAAGAAGGCCAGTCCAGATCAGTCGTGTCCAATTCTTCCTCCCATTTTTGTTGATTCTTCTGTGGTTTCACTTCAATTTTCTTTACTAAAAGATCATATACAAATTTCGTACATTTTTGGCTCATCATTCGCCTGTATAATTCAGGTTCCTTAAAGACATTATACTTAGTGAAACCTCCATTTTTTATATATTTGTTCTTCTCACTCGATATGTTGTGTACAATAGCACAGTGCATTATGAAGTGAATGGGGAGTATACCAAACTTGTTCTGAAGATCCTTAAACATTAAAAAACTCTTCCCATCCTCACCCAAGACATCACTGATACGGCTGAAACCCTTTTCTGACCAGCTGGCCACGTCCTCCCATTCTGACTTTGGAATTAAGTCAAATAAAAAAGTGTCTACATTGATATTATTTTCAACTTTGTTATCCAAACACTGATACCAGGCCTTCAAGGTGTCGAGCCAGAACGTATTTTTAATTTCCTTTTGAACTGCCATCACGGCTGTCGAGTCCAGCGTCCAAACATTGTGCCCAACTGGTTGAAATATCTGTTTTACTATTATGTTATGGTTGCCTTGTTTAACTATTCTTTTTATCCATTTTATTTTAAGATATGAGGCGAATGACTGGATATGTATCATTCCCAATCCCCCTTTCTCTTTTTTCACAATGGCTATTTTAAGTTTTATCTTATCTGTTTTACCATTCCATATGAAATTGAAAAATATTTTTTCTAAGTTTGTAATGAATATGGTCTCCGGATCAGGAAGGACTGAAAAAAGGTGAACCAATAGTGGAATAACAAATGTTTTAATAATTGTTATTTTCCCTATAGGTGTTAAATTACGTCTAGACCAGCTTCCTAGAATCTTTTTGATAGAACTCATTTTATCGTTATAATTCTTGCTGATTGTTTCAGCTATATTAGGATAAAACCAGATTCCAAGTAGTTTAAAACCTCCGGGATCCCAGTTTATCCTATAGTGAGGGCAGAGATTGACAGTGCTTCCTTTATTCTGTCCAATCCACACTGCCAAGGACTTGTGAATGTTCAGGCGCAGCCCAGAGGAATTGGAAAATTGATTCAGGCGGCCCATGGCTCTTTCTAACGATTCACGTGATCCGTCCAGGATAAGAGTGGTGTCGTCTGCGTATTGTAATATTTTTATCTCAGAGTTCTCAATTTCAATTCCTTTGATTGATTTATCTTTTTTTACAGCAAGAGGCAAGTCTCTGCGACAAGAATGAAAATGTAGGGGGACATTGGATCCCCCTGTCGACAACCCCGTTTTAGTTGAAAAAATTCAGAAATGTACCCATTGTTCATGACACTGCTTTTTGAGTCTTTCTGAAAAATCTTAATCCACCGAATTATATCTATTCCGAAATTAAAAGACATGAGAGTTTTTTCTATGTAGTTCCACGACACGGAGTCAAAGGCCTTTTCAAAGTCGATCAACAAAAGCAGTCCTGGAATACTTTTTTCTTCGGTGTAATCTATTAAGTCGAATAAAAGTCTCGTAATTTCCCCAATAAACCTCCCGTTCAAGAAACCTTTCTGTGTTTCGTCTATTAATAATGAGGGTAAAACCGTTCGGATTCTATTTGCTATGCAGGTTGATATAATTTTATAATCTACGTTTAAAAGAGATATTGGGCGCCAATTTTTGATGAATTTTAAAACATGCACACATTACAACTTATGCAACAAACTGATTTCTCTCAAATAACCCCAGACGCAGTTCTCTCTCACCCGACTAAAAATATCTTCCAAAGTAGTCGCTCGATAAAAAGAATCTCTTACAATCTGTACAGTCGACTACAATATGTTTCACTGTGACATCTTCGCGGCATAGAATACACCTTGGGACTGGCTCTTGTTTTAGTAAATGCTCGTGAGTTAATCGTGTATGGCCGATTCTACATCGCCTGATCAAGGCTTGATGGAAACGTTTTTGTCTGTTTAGATGAGTATAGCCTACAGTTTTTTGAACTCCTGAGGTTTGTTATTATTCACAGCAGCCCATAAAGATTGAACAGCCCTCTCACATAAGTACAGATAGACGGTCTGAAATCACAGGATCAACTTCATCATCATCTAGGGCTGCCTTAGCCATCCAACCAACAAAACACAATATCAATCTGTTGATCAAATCTACAGTCATATAATTGTAGAATATTCAAGATGGTGGGATTAGTCGAAGTACCACTTTTACTCGTTTGAAAGCATGAGAGTGAATCTGAGAATATGATATTTTTCCCTTTTAGAGGACGCGATACCTTCCATATAACGTTTGCTTCTGCAGTAAATATCGAACTTTTGCCTTGTAGTCGACAGGTTTTAGTTTTGGAACTGAAGATAGTAGCACAAGCTACTCTCTCACCATCTTTAGAAACATCTGTATAAATAGCCTGATGTGATCTGTATTATTCTCTCAGCAGACCAAATTCTTGTGTATACAATAGCTGGCTCGTATTTGGCTTTTTATATTTCGTTAGTGTAATATCTACTTCTGGTTGAGCTAACTGCCACGGTGGAATTGTTAAGTGCTTGTTAGGTAAAATTTGACTAATCTTAATACCAGCTGCTACAATGTGGTTTCATACGAATTCCAAGAGGTGGAATAATGGAGGGTTATGCACCATGAGTGCAACACAAGCACACTTCCCATAGCTATATAACAATTCATTAACCCCGCAACCACTCTTTTTTTTATAGTTCGGTATAACGAGACGATCTGTCTGGAGGGTTCGGGAGCCAAATTCCATATTTTTTGTCCCAGTTACAAAAAAAAAAACAGGAAGACAGTTATATTATAACATGTGGATATTGCATAACCATTCCTGCTATTAATTACCTTCTCCCAATCAGAAATGCCCGGATGGAAACACTATTGATAATATATCAATGGCTAGAAAATAAAGAAAAAGAAACAAATAAAACCATTCTTATAAGAAAAAAACCTTCTCTCGCGATTCAGTCTTTTTAATGGTTAACCTGTATCCGAACCGTCCGGGTATGTGTGTGTATTGCTCATGGACTTATACATACACGGAAGGAAACGTTACACGGTTTAGGCCACCAACCATTAGGTATCAACTCTGTATGATCTTACCATATCTTACCCATAACATTCACAAACTACACGGAACCACAATACTATCGATACTCCTCGATGGGTTCTAAATGAGTTTTCACCTTGCGACTGGCTTTTTTTAGTAAATGTTCGTGAGTTAATCGTGTATGGCCGATTCTACATCGCCTGATCATGGCTTGATCGAAACGTTTCTGTCTGTTTAGATGAGTATAGCCTACAGCTTTATGAACTACTGAAGTTTGTTATTATTCACAGCAGCCCATACAGATTGAAGAGCCCTCTCACATAAGTACAGATAGACGGTCTGAAATCACAGGATCAACCTCATCATCTAGGGCTGCCTTAGCCATTCAACCAACAAACACAATACCAATCTGTTGATGAAATCTACCGTCATATAATTGTAGAATATTCAAGATGGTGGGATTAATCGAAGTTCCACTTTTACTCGTTTGAAGGCATCATCTTACCATATCTTACCCATAACATTCACAAACTACATGGAACCACAATACTATCGATACTCCTCGATGGATTCTAAATGAGTTTTCAATCGTCTATTCTAAAAACATCTGAACGAGTCGCGACATCGCGATAAATATTTTATCAGCAGTCAAAATTGATCAATGAAATATTCGTGCTACAGCGCAAAAGGGAATCAACGTACTGCAGCAAATTCTGCAGTATACATGTCTAATCGATGGACGATTACTTAAAGTTGGTGGGCAAAGGAATATAGGTGGTCGATATCTCGTAGAACCGAGGATGGTGGACGAGTTATTATTTTTCACAAGGACAAACCCTGAGGTTTCTGGTAGATACGACGAATCTGATGGACGAACGACTATTGGGATAGGGCGGTTTAATGTTCAAAGTATTGAAAACTAGTTTGCAAACGTAACAGCGAATGAACGGTAGCAATATCAAAGGTAGACTGAAGAGATTATGCTGGTAATATTGGCAAGATGTCGATCTGCTTTTCTGCCATGCGCGATATAAATCATCCAAATGCGTGGCAGATTTGCTAAGTTTCTGCTTAACCTCAAGTATCGCGAATAGCCTACCATAGCTGCTCTGTGAATTGTTCGATTTACATGTAGATTTCATTACTGATTTCCCATCTCGGGAAAAAATTGGTTATTATTCATCGCCAGCATGGACGAGATTACCTTGAGTAACGATGTCTAGATAATTCATACTTAGGTGGCAGTCAGTAAATGTCATAAGTTGAGTTGTACTATTGCTAGGGGTTTTTTCGGATCCCTCGGCGCTTATCAACATACAGAAATGTTTTAATTGTCTTTGAGTTCATCGCCATTGTTAAATGACAAGAAAAAAAAATTGTCCAGGCCTTCGTTTGATATTTTTTTCTCGTTTTATTAGGTTAACAATGTTTCTGACGCAGGGATATTACATTATTTATTGAATATATGGATAGGACCATGCCTGTATCATCAACAACTATTGGTCACTGGTGCGATAACTAGCATGAGGTGATGTTTTTACCCTATATGCCTAGATGGATAAAACATTCGATGCAAGAAATTGTGAATACTAGCAAATGCAATGCAACTTTCGCTTCGAAAAGTGTTAAGAGTCACACCCTTAATTTAATCGTTGTAGCTGTTTCTCTCGCATCCCCCTCAACAATCAAGCGTTCATCGATTAAGAATAGTGTTCTTTGCCTGTCGGCGGGCACACACTGGTCTGGAAAAAAGATACATATCAGCCCGTCAATTATTTCTACCCCATTGACTATTTTGACCTGCATATTCTGAATTTGTTCCCCCCCCCCTTTCACGTAAGTGAGAGGAGACTATGGAAATGTTGTTCGTCCGTTCAGTGATATCTCATACTAGGACACAGTTTTCAGTAGGCAATTTCTCCTATAAGGAACGATTCTTCCTCTATAAGAAACGATATTCCTAGGAATAGTAAACTCTGCGTAAACTCGTGCTCGACATGACAGAATTATGCCATCAGATTCCAAAAACACGGGTAGAAAAAATTAACAAAATTCTACAGCTGAGTAAACACCGATTTATCGATCACACTTGAACACTTTGTGATCTGCGACATGTTGGAATGACTGTGACGTTTGTGGGCCATACTATTTTTATGTAGATGGGCCTTTGTTATCCGGGCTCTATCCCATAAGGTAAAGCATTAAACAACGGCAACATTAGCAGCGTTTCTTCTACTGCTATCGGGTGATGTGGCCTAATATTCTTGCCTCAGAAAGAGAGCTTGTGAAATCATATGCAAAATGCCACATGTCAACCTGTATATCAATTCGACATTCATATATCACGATCCTCATAATCGTCTCGGAGCGTAAAGAAAGGTCCACCGATCTGTCAAAAGCCATCGACAGAATAATTTACAATTGGTCTCCATGTTATTAGCTACTCTGGCTTGGGCCCAACTACGTCACAGGAATAATGTCAGGTGATATTTAAAGGATTTTCATTGGCTAACGGCTCTCGGGCTTGTTAAAATGGCGACTTCCACGGATTATTGATCTGGGCAATAGTTCTGATGTTCAAAATGATCTCATTCATTCGGAATTACTAGAAAAGCTGATTTGTTTTGTTTTTCGAATACTAATGATATAGTTCTTTCGATATACGTATGCATCATATTAGGGGTTTCTATTCCTTTAAGAAAACAGTCTTCCTAATTTAGATTTTCGTTAAAAGGCGCGTATTGAACATCGGTAATTGTGCAACGAGCGCTCCTCAACTTTTACGAAGGAACGGCTAATCGTGTTATGAAGGTTTCAAAGTTGGAAACATGTTCGTTCCAGCCCACGGAAGCAACTTGGATATTCATGTTTGGTTGACTATAGAAAATCTTATATGCTTTGATCCCACAGTATTTGAGAATAAAATTATTGGCCGATTAAAATAAGTGATTCTTCTCTCAAATTTGCTTTGTATCCACGTTTCTGTCCCGAACTGCAGAACCTAGCTTTGATATTAACTTTCTGTCAGCTCTCGTAATTTCTGGATTCGGTTTATCTGTCACTAATGCTCAATAACAGTTTGTTATACGTACATGCACATACATATATTCGTATATATCGATCAGACAGTGGATCGTTTATTCTATTTAACGGATGAGTCTGAGCCCAAAACACGCTGTGGCACCGTTGACGAATTTAGGAATAGAAACGATCGATCAACTCCAGAATCGCTTTTAGTATCTTGCCTTCGAAAAACACGAACCGTGAGACAAGGATGATAGTCTAGACTTTTCGCTTAATATAATTTGATGCTGATGATAAATTTTTGTACCAGTCCTGGCAAACCATGGAATTAATAAAATTTGATGTTTTCTATATATCTCCCAGGCTACCGCATTACGACTTTCATTAAGACAATAGTATCACAAAATTCAACGTTGTCTTGGGGTAAAAGAAACTCCATGCATGGAAATATCCATCGATTCGATCACGTCGATTATTACTGGTAAAATACGAGCAGGTCAGCGGTGCGTTGGTGCCGCACATCCCAGGCCTTGCGAGGCTGCCAAAACAGTCAAGCTCCACTAATATGTCGAGATTTTCATGCTTTGTAATAGCATGCTGTTAGATTTCACTATATATCCATAGGTTTATCGGTTTTCGTTAAAAACATTCAACCTGATCGTTGATACCGAGAAAAAATATAATGCCAATCGTCCGTTCAACAGGAAACTATTTTATGTTATTTTTAATATTCATGTATGCATATTCGGAATAGATGCTAACTATCGTCGAAAAAGGTATTTATATTATTGACACGGAATTTTTTTTGTGGTCGACGGTTGTATAAAAAATGTGACCCAGGGACGGCGGAGCATGACCCTCCAATATTTGCAGCGAAAAAAGACAAAAACAAAAACACAAGGCTTTTTCCACTCACCCTCCTCGATGACATATTGCATGTTATTCGCCAAGAAAAAGACGAAATCTGCTATTTAACAGCCTACAAGTTGATTCCATCGTGATTGCTTCATTGACTATCAGCATGATCAGTTCAATTTACATCGCAACCGGTGCTGTATGTACAGCACTGGGAATTACCTTCACCCAACAAACCTTGTACTATATTGCATAATGTTCGTGACATTTGCTTTGTCTAAAACTGTCAGCAGGTAAATTAACTTGATAGACGTACACGAAATATTTCGAATTATTTTTCTCATCCCTGTTCTCGTCCCTCGAAAGTTTCGACAACCAATATTTCTCTTGAAACTTCCCATAGCTATATAACAATTCATTAACCTCGCAACCACTCTTTTTTAGAGTTCGGAATAACGAGACCATATTGCCTGGAGCGTCGAGGAGCCAAATTCCATATTTTTGTCCCAGTTACAAAAAACCCCCAAAAAACAGTAAGACAGTTATATTATAACATGTGGAAATTGCCCGACCATTCGCGCTATTGAATACCTTCTCCCGATCAGAAATGCCCGGATGGAAACAGTACTGATAATATATATCAATGGCTAGAAAACCAAGAAGAATAAATAAAATAAAACCATTCTTATAATAAAAAAGCCTTCTCTCGCGAGTCAGTGTTTTGAATCGTTGACCTGTATCCGAACCGCCCGGGTATGTGTGTGTATTGCTTATGAACTGGACTAATACATACACGAAAGGAAACGTTAGACAGTCCGGGCCAACTCCTAAATGAGTAACCTATCGCCCATTCTGGCAATTTGTTTCCAGATCAGGAAACACAACATAGTGTTTCCTAAACAGGAAACCACATAAAGTTTCCAAAATAGGAAACACTTTAACGTTTCCTAAATAGGAAACCATGTAATGTTTCCTGAAAAGGAAACACTATATATACTTCCTAAACAGGAAACACTGCATGGTTCATTTTCACACTTTTGAAAAACATATTACACATAAATGTATATTAAACATACCTTTTTAGCAAACAGTAATGTCGGTTGTTCTCGAGACATTTTTCACTGATTTATGAAATTGTATCCATGTGTGCCAATAACAAGGACAATAGACAAACATATATATTGAATTATTAGGAGCTGCATCAATTGCAGATTTACACATTCTTTTTTTTTTTTTTTTTTTGCTGCAAACACAGTCAATGGCAACTGGATAACTGAATATAGCCACTTTATTCTAAAATACCAACAGCACTGAAAAACATCTATGTGCTGCTCTGAAGATTGTTCAAATATGGAGTATATTGCATCTTTATCTTTCTGGATTTTTAGTGTCAAACCTTGATTCAGTCTGTTATGGTAATTGGGTATTTAATTGTAGTAAACATTTGGTCTCCTTCCCTGTAATACTTCCCCTCTGAGTGAAGTAGTTCAATGTGTGTTTAAGTCATAAAACTCCTGAAGTCAATTGCTATCTCTCACAGCTTCAAATTTGAACTGGATTTGTTCATAGAGCTTGTAGCTAGGCCTATTCATTAAAGTCAGTGTCACTATACAGATAAAATTGTGTTACAAACCAGATGGCTGGGTCAGCCAGCCAAACAGACTGGCCTGTGATAAAATCTCTGTGAAAGCTACATGTACATGTAACCTGTCCTCTGGCCAGGGGACCAGATAGAAAACTGTACAAATTTTAAACTGTAGAACACTGGAATGTATGGGGAGGAATCCCTAACATTATGGCACATGACATTTCAGCATGCAAAATTTTGCCACAAAATAAAGGGAGAGACATTTCGGCGTGCGACATTTTGTCAATTTCATCTGTTAATAACCTAAATAGACCTGTTATAATTGGGCAGTATCCATGTTTGAGATACATACATGTATACATGAATGTACAGAAATATTGGGAAGATTTTATAGGTATTTTTGTTGGTGTCAATTTAGTTTTTGTTTTTTTAGTAAATTTCCAATCAATCAGCCTACATGTACATCTAACAGATCTTAATGAAGGCTGAGTGATGTTAAACTTTCAAATTATTTGTATAAGCAATGGATATATAATCATTCTCATCTAGGCTATAACACTTGTTACGCAAATTTTTCAAATCTGCGAGATTTTTAAATTGAGCTGCATGTTTTTAAAATGTCAAGTTGCGCAATGGAGCTTCGTTCAATTTTAAAATATCGCAAACCGATTTTCTTTTCCAATTGCATTCCCCAATTCTCAACCATACAAATAATCATTGATGCATTCTTATGTCATTGGAAATTATATGGACTGTTTTTTTTCTCCCCAACTTTTTTAGATCTTTTGCAGCTCCTGGGGTGGCAGTGTATAGGCGTCACGCTGAAGCCATTATATTGATTCCTGTCAAACACTTTTATTTGTAGTTTTGGTATGTTGCCTCATGTTAATCTAGGATTATAACATGTATAATGGGTACTTGGGATTACGAATATTGAAATCACATTCTATAAATTAACCCTAGGTAACAGCAGATGTGTTAATCAGTTGAATGTTTCATTGAATAATACACCAAGCTCTGATTACTGGGTATCATTTCAGTGTTTTCAGCAATTGTAAACAGTAAAGCATGGAAAATACCCAATGGTGTTAAAGCTGAATATTTCACTACCAGAAGAACAGTTCCACAACATACTGAATATTTGTTCAGCCCCCAGATTTGATAATATCAAAATGTTAGCTATTAAAATCAAAATGTTCTGCACTAGCTCATTCTATTTAAAAACTTTGGTAATATTTCCATATTATTTCCATTCAGTTTTTAAAGTGTACTGTCACTCTTCAAATTTATTGAACTTTCATCAAAAAGAGTCTTGCTCTTGAGAATAAGAATTTGTTTCCAGCCATGAGAATTTGTTTCAAAACATCTTCAAATAATTACATGCAAAATTGCATTTGAATAATGATTTGTTTTAATAAGTTATTGCAAGATAGAAAACACACTATAGAATATTCTTTTAGTGTGAATGGGAAAATATGAATATTACCCTCCGTTTGAGAGGTCATCTCTGGTTTCGAGGTTTAGTCCCGAAACCTAGTTAAATGAGACTCTTTCTCATGTAGAGAACTTTCTTCCAGAATTTCCAGATGATGTTCGCCTTCATGATTTGTTTCTGACCTTTTTGCCGCCTCTAATTTCAGAGAAGTAATTCCTCCGTGTTAACCCAGGGGCCATTCTACTGCAGTTGATCACAGTTGACCTCCTACGAGGTTGAACACATGACAGTGTGAACAAAAGATTAACATAGCTTCAAAATATTTTTTTTCTAAAAGAAATTCAACACAAAAAGTTGCTTGTGCAATTTCAAAGTTGTTCCTTGCACGTTTTTAAATCCTCACACAATTTTAAATATTTAAAAACGCCCAGGACAATTTAAAATCGTACAAATTTTAAAATGCGCAGAACAAACTTTAAAATCGCGCAGATTTTTTAAAAACGCGTAACATACTCGCTACAAAATTGTACATGATAGCCTCTACAGTCTGTCGCTATGTTAAAAATAATACTGAAAATCTTTATTTTAACATAATTTGACCTGTAAAATAAAGCTGCTGAAAGATTGCGTGCTGAAATGTCGAAACCACCATTTTGTACGAAAATGTCGTGTGCTGAAATGTAGCTTAACCGAAATGTTGCATTCTGAAATATATCAAATTAACTGCTTTGAATGCATACTATTTATGAGCATTCTTGGAGTAATTGTTCTTAAACAACTGAATTGGCATATCAATATTTGACCTCAAAATTTAAGTCATCTTTGTATATTTCGCCTGGGATTCCTTAATCCATTTGGATAGTACCTTTCAGCACACACATAGGCCAACATGTGTAAGCTTTAATAGCTATTTTAACCAGGGCAGCTGTTAGAGACCCCAAGACAGCACACACTGTGCAATGTGGAATGTAGATGTGAGATAGGAACGTCCACTCTTTAAACTCAGTTTAAAGCTACATGTACATGTAGTCTGGTAGCTGTTAGGACATTTCAGCTTTGGCAGGGGACATTTCGGCTGTGAGATTTCGGCAGAAAGTGTGGGGTATGACATTTCGGCTGCGACATTTCAGCAGTCAAATTTTATTTTAATTCATTCTTTGAAATTTAATTTAAGATAGTAAAACCAATGGAACACACAAAAATTTCATGTTTACATGTGGCTACATCTATCATTCATGGTTGTATGACAAAATAGGAACGCATTGCCCAATTGATAAAAAAGTATCTTTTTAAGACACTCAAAAACACTATGAGGTATGCACAAAGTTCGCAGGAACTAAAATTTGTTTTATGCGCCCAGGGTACTGTATTTCAAACAGGACAATTCATGTAATTCAATTACATTTTACACTTTTCTTGATGTCCATTTCATTATCTTAAATTCAATTCAAGGTAGACATGGTAGAATTAATGAATATAATTTGATTGTCGAAATGTTGCGGGCTGGAATATCATACCCAGTACTTAGGCCCTACTGCTGAAATGTCATCTGTTGAAACGTCATGGGTCAGTCCGAAATTTCGTCTGCCAAAAGGTTACATGCTGAAATGTTATGGATCCAGTCATGAGCAAAGGTTTTACAGAGAAACCTGTTGATAATGTGATCGGTGTATGCATGTGACCAACACAATTCGGCCAACTTATAAATTATCAAGCCATCAATCCATAAGTGTGAATAAAAACATTTAAGTTGAGTGAGTGAATGCGATTTGACGTCGCTTTCAACACTATTTCAGTCATATCACGACGTCTTTCCTTTCCACACCCGAAACCACATGGACAGGGTCCTGTTTCTTGTACATGTAACACCCAGTAACCCCACGGGGCTTCAGTTAGTCACCTCTTAGGACAAGCTCTCTGAGAAGCTGAGACCTATTCTTACCATGACCTGGAATCCACACAACGACATCCCAGGTCAATCCCGTAGAGCCTCACAGGGCCATTTAAGTTGATAGATTATGTGCAAGTTTCATTTGATAGGCTTGAAAACTGTTAGGTTTTCTGGTTGGTTGATTGGTTCAGCAGCCATATTGGATTGACCCAGCTAACTGTATTAAATATATACAGAAATGTCTGTATCCAATGTTTCAGTTACTCCTAAGCTTATTTGGTAATGTAAGTATGATAATGTGCCTGATTACAAGACCCAATAATAGCGTCAAATGGCATTTTAATTTAGTTTAATTGATCACTTCGAACCACAATATATAAAGTTAAATCCAAAAAGACTCCGCTCTACTTGTTCAAAAACGAATACAAGATGTTGCAATAGAAAGCGCCGTTCATGGTCTGTTATATATTTAAGGGTACTCGAGCCCAGCCCCTCCTACACACACTTTTACACACTCTCTAGAACTTGTCTTTATACAGCTAAAAGTATGCCTCATAGCTATTGTAATATATTTCTTAAGAGCACATCTCTGAAGAACTGCAAATATAAAAATTTGTTCACTGTAAAACTGTAGGTTGTGAAGATGTTCGAATTTTTTTAAAAGTTAATTTAAAATTTAATTCAAATTTTTTAAATGCTATTTTCAAAAATCATAATTTACTTCACCATTTGCTGTAGAAAACAACTCAAATGGGAAAATGGTGTCTTCAAGTAGTTTTATCAATTTTGGTCTAGTTCTAATTTTATTGACATTTAATTGAATATTTCTTTATAAAATCGAGCAACTCACAATTTTGAACTTTGGAGTTCAATTAAATGTCAATAAAATAAGAACTACATGTAGACCAAAGCTGAGACACAGATTTCCTGTTAGAGTTGTCTCCTGCAGGAAATGATGATGTAAGTTACTATAATTTGAATACTTTTTCGAAAATAGCCATTTAAAAATGAAGGCTCATTTTTGTTTTTTTTTAATTTGAAAGTCTCCACAACAAATTATAAATTTGGAATCCTTAGTCCAAAACACTTCCCTTCTTATACCAAAATAAATTCTGGGGAAAAATGTTCCCATCATGAGATTTTCATCATCAAACTTCCACTTTCGACAATGAAAATCAACACACGTCACCTGCATTGAGCACTTCGAGTAGCCGTGATCGCTGACAGTATAAAACGAGCAGATATTGCATGACAATCTGTCTGATGAATTTCATGTACAGAACCTGTAATTTTTGTTCCAGTTGAGCTTTGACACATGTGTTTGTTTGTAAATTACATGACAGAATGTCGCATGTCAATTTCACAATGGAATAGATGTTTCAAATATGAAATGTTTAATCAAATTAAATTGCCTGGATCCGTACCTGTCGATATGATGTATTTAAGGAGAAACTATAAGAGAATGTGTGAGTGTTGAGGCCTGGAGCCGGTCGTACCATCTGAAAGTCAGCGATCTTGTCCTATCTAGTTGGATATTCCTTATAGAATACATGTAGTCAACAATATTAGTTTAGTTCAATTACAAACAGCAAACTTCTACGAAGTTTTAGAGCATAAATTATGGGTCCATTAGGTGCGTGTCAAGATGTCATACTCTTCACTTTGTGCCAAAATGTTGCTTGCCGAAATGTCACATGCCGAAATGTAGCATGCCGAAATAATGTGGATTCATGTACACTACTGTACATGTAAAAAAAAATGCATGAAACACGTTTTTTGTAATTGGTAAATCCCTCCAGAATGCCTATAAATTACATTTCAGTTGTAAGCCTACATTAAACAACAAATTTATGTTTGGTCAAGCCTGTATCATCATGCTGAGGTCTGTGATATTAGATCCCATTTTGTAATTGGTAAATCCCTCCAGAATGCCTATAAATTGCATTTCAGTTGTAAGCCTACATTAAACAACAAATTTATGTTTGGTCAAGCCTGTATCATCATGCTGAGGTCTGTGATATTAGATCCCAGTAAAAGCAGAGAAGAGTTAATAGAATTAGCCAGAGAGAGAAGGACCAGTCTGACAGGGAGCTGGCCTGGCTCAGTGTATGAAGGCCTTAACCCAACATTAATTGTGACCTGGACAGAGCTGATCATTATAAGAGATGACCAGAAACATCTGTGAAAGGACCAGAACTGCAGAACTGGTACTTCTCCAGATATTCTCATATAGGACAATTATCACAGGGTTATGACCCCAAATCATGCACCTCAGCTGGCCCTTCTTAATCTGATCAATCTACCACAAAATCTAACCAGAAATATACATTGTACATGTACATAGTAGGAATGAACAAACAACATATCATATACATGTACATGTACATGTAGTCATTTCAGATCATCCATATATAATATCCCTTTAACATGTTTAATGTAAAATCATTGAGCAGACAACTGATGATGTTTTATACCCATTCCTTTTTTCAATGCCATTTGTGCATCCATTCAACAACAGGACAGATTGTCAGTTTATTATCATCTGACATTATGTAACTGTTAAAGCATTTACATGAATTTAATTGCGGCATACACAGTGCCCAACCAGTGCATGGGCAACCAGGTTTGAATTCTGTGTTTATCCAGACACCCCAAATTAAAAGTCTCTGCCAGTCCAGAGATCACATGCTCCTTGGCAATTTGTCTGAGCAGGGTAACACATATATTTTCATGACAAAAAAACAGATTGCGTAGCTTTTATTTCAATGGTTTTTAACAAAATGATCAGGGTTCAGGCCAATTAATTTATTAACTTATTAATTAACAGACCATTCATTGACAATGATTGTATCAAAGGAAGGCCATCTTGTATACATGTATGAAGGCCTTAATACATGTGCATGATACCCTAATTGGGATGTTGGAGATACATGTATAGAACAGCTGGTGTTAAATGATCCCACAAGTGCTGAAAAGGAGGAGCTTTGATAGTTTATCACTGTAATTCAAACAACTAGTATTCCAGAATGTTCAGTCTAATGGAGATAAAGTGATTAAACTATACTTCGGAATACCATAGAAAATTGACCAAGATCTTCATACATTTAGTACATGTACTAAACTTTTCTGTTTAGATGGCATTTGAAATTGTTGATGTTTTTGCATTTCATTGATTTAAACTTAAGTTTGCCTAATGTTTCGAGTTCAAATATGTTTCCTTATTTATACATTGTGTTTCCTAATTTGGAAATATTTCTTCTAATTTGGAAACATGCTTCCTAGTTTGGAAACATTAACCTGTTGGAGTTGTATTGATACATGTATACATAAGCACATGTGGTAAAATGCACATGTATTAAATTATCATCGTTATATGAAGAAAGGACACTTGTCTTTAATCTCATGAATAGATTGGAGATATACTGATTATCACCAACTGAACATTTCAAGCTACAGAGAAACAAAACTTTACAACCTTCAGTTTCCTGTAAGTAAGTTATATTTAGTTATACATGTAGGTCCTATACCTTTGAGCAATTTACATGTAGATGCCATTTGAGGATAGCATTGGTATTTTTATAGGATTTATGAATGAAAACTTAAATTTGCCAAAGTTTCAGAAAAGTTGCAAATTTTGTGAATTACTGTTTAGTTATTTGAATTAGGAAACACTGACATGTAAAGTTTTTATGAATATTATTTCTTCAGAAAGTATGTTTGTATAAATGGTTCCAATTTTTAGAAGTTGAATGTAACATTACCAGTCCTGATCCCGTAAACTTTATGTCTCCAATTCAGGAAACATTTGCATTTGGACAATTCAAGGTTTCCATTGTAGTAAACCTGTTACCATTGTATGAAGACTGGACTACCCTAGACTGACAAAGGCTAAAAAACAAGACACTTATTGTCCCATAACAAGGTCGTAATAATCTGTCTTTTTGTGGATGGTCATTGAGCAAAGCAATGCAGGAACTGAGAAATATTAGTCCTGATTTAGGAAACTTGTTGGATATCTCCAATTCAGGAAACATTCACATCAGGGCAAACCAGTGTTTCCATCTTAGGAAACCATCAGGCAATGAAATATAGATACATGTATAAAACAAATGTTTATCTGTTCAGATAATAGAAACACATAGATTTTTTCCTTTGCATTATTTTTCAGGAAACATGTTTGTAATGATATACTGCCTTAGACTCATATGTGGGTTCGTAGATTACAGAACTTCTGAGGTATGCTCCACGTTGATTTGTGCTCAAGTTATTATGCCATCATGATCATTGTTTGGTATGTTGATAGGGCCTCTATGGCATAAAGTAAGCTGTTTTGCTTGCCGTAACATCTGTTCTCCATGATGTAACATCCTAACGTCACCCGTCCAATGTTTAATATGGCGCCATTCTCCATGACTCTAGCCTCCCTGGTAATTTGTAAACAATATTGTGAATACCGTATCGCTATATAACATTGTCATCCATGGGAAATGGATAAATATTTGGACAATCTCTATATTTACTAGCAATTTTGATGCAACAGACCACTTGATAAAGGCTCCATCGTGAAAGTTAAAATCTCTGTTTAATGTGGAGTATAGCTCAGAACTTTGTCTATTTCTATGATGTTTGTAATTGTTCAAGTTTGAGAAAGTTAATGTTTCCTTTTTTCGATTCAGGAAACCTTATGAATGTCTCCAATTTTGGATGAACCAAGGTTTCCATTGTAGGAAACCATCAAATTAAGACTGGAATACATGTACATGTATCTTTGACTACATGTATCTCAGACTAAGGAAGGCTACTAAACTAGACATTTTATCATGCCATAACAAGATTTTAGTAAGCTATCTTTGTGCAGATGCTCATTGAGCTCAGCATTATAGGAATGCAGAATTTTTTTCCTGATTTAGAAAGCTTTTTAAATGTGATTGTCTCCAATTCAGGAAATATTCACAATAGGGCAAACCAAGGTTTCCATTTTATGAAACCTTGCGGGCAATATAAATGTACATTGTATGTGAAACAAATGTTTAGTTGTCTAGATGACAGCAGATTTTCCTTAATATTACAGTCCTTGCGTTTGGAGGTAAGCGATCGCTCTCGCGCACCATCGCTCACCTAAATCATATCCAAGGTACACTGTTTTTCGCGCACCTAGATTCAGCAGATTAAATATAGAAATAAGTAGGCTGTGTCTGCTAACAGCCTTATTATTAAATGTACGGACAGTTGGTGTTAATTTTGCGAACACTTCCACACTGAAAATCACTGTGAGAATAAACTGAAATGCCTTTAATAAATTTTAATCAGCAAACGATCGCCGTCAATTCCAGCGTGGCCATAATTTCTTCGCTTGTTTGACAATCGGTAGTCTCTTGCATGGGATCGTGCAATATTTGCCACGTGCGCGGAGAGCTGACAACAATGGCGGTAACTGCAGCAAATCTTCCTTGAACAAGTTGAAGCAGTTGACGAAGTTTTCTAAGAAAGGTAGATGATTTACACATCATTATCAGCACAAAGAGCCTGTAGTCAGTAGGATGTCAATACTCTTGGGTAATATTGAACTGGGACTCGTCTGATCATTCGCCAACCATTCTTCTCGTTCACTTAAATACTATCGGCCGATTATTTTCGAGAACCTCCACGGACACTGCTCTTCGCGCATGATTGATTCCGACGAGTATTATATGCAGAGTGAGCTTGCTCAATCTTCTGGTACGTACTACCCACTGGTGACTGTTGAAATCTTCATCACTTTTGATATTGACTTGTTTAAATTGAAATAGAATCATTTATTTTCATTAATTTTTCGTTTGAAAATAAATTGAAAAATAAAATAATTTAATCAAAAATATAATATGGTAGGTTAAACAATTAAAACAAAATCACTCCCCTCACGAAATTTGGGAGAGCGATTTTCAGCTCTCGTATTAGCTCTCCTCGGTTAATTTAGGTACACTTTTTTTAGCTCACCATCTTTTTACAAAAGACAAGGACTGATATTATTTTTCAGAAAACGTATTTGTGATGGTTTAGGAAAAGTTGCAAATGTAAACAGATGCTTATGTATTCAGATTATAGGAAACAACTAGAGTTTTTCCTGAATATTTTTTTTCCCGAAAATATGTTTGTAACTTGGTTCCAGTTCGAGAAATGTTTCTACTGTGTACATGTATGTTTCCTGTTCAGGAAATATTACAAACGTTTCCAGTTTTGGAAACATAACAAATGTTTCCTGTTTTGGAAACATAACCAATGTTACTGATTTAGGAAACTTTTTGAAAGTTTCCAATTCAGGAAACATTTGCATTTGGGCGAACCAAGGTTTCCATTTTAGGAAACCATCGTATTAAGACTGAAATATCTCGGACTAACGAAGGCTAACGAGCAAGACACTTATCGTGCTATAACAAGGTCGTAGTAAGGTATCTTTGTGGGGATGGTCATTGTGCAGAGCAGTGCACGAACCGAGAAAATTTGGATCAAAATTTTACTCTTGTATTATTTGCCCAATTATAATCACAAAGAACATTTTTTTATTATCTATCATGTAATAGCACTAAACTTGCCTATTTAGATCACAACTGGGTATACTGTTTGTGTTTTTTGCAATTTATGAATCAAAACTTAAATTGTCCAGTTCAGGAAATACGTTTCCTGATTTGGAAACAAATTGCCAGAATGGGCGATAGGTTACTCATTTAGGAGTTGGCCCGGACTGTTAGACGGTTTAGGCCACCAACCATTAGGTGTCAACTCTGTATCATCTTACCATATCTTACCCATAACATTCACAAACTACACGGAACCACAATACTATTCGATACTCCTCGATGGGTTCTAAATGATTTTTCAATCGTCTATTCTTAACACATCTGAACGCGTCGCGAACATCGCGATAAATATTTTATCAGCAGTAAAAATTGATCAATGAAATATTCGTGCCACAGGGCAAAAGAGAATTAACGTATTGCCTCAAATTCTGCAGTATACATGCCTAATCGATGAACGATTACTTAAAGGCACGTACTTGGTGGGCAAAGGAATATAGGTGGTCAATATCTCGTAGAACCCAGGGTGATGGACGGGTTATTACTTTTCAGGACAAGGACAAACCGGGCACACACTGGTCTGAAAAAAGGCTACGATACATATCAGCCCGCCAATTATTTCTACCTCAATGACTATTTTGACGTGCATATTCTGTATTTATTTTTCCCACTTCACGTAAGTGGGAGGAGACTATGGAAATGTTGTTCGTCCGTCCAGTGATATCTCATACTAGGATACAGTTTTCAGTATGCAATTGCTCTGATAAGGAACGATTCTTCCTCTAAAAGAAACGATATTTCTAGTGTAGTTTCTCTTAAGAAAACGGTCTCCCTAATTTATGTTTTCATTAAAAAGCGCGTATTGAAAATCGGTAATTGTGCAACGAGCGCTCCTCAACTTTTACGAAGGAATGGCTAATTTTATTATGGAGGTTCCAAAGTAGGGAACATGTTCCAACCCACGGAAGCAACTTGGATATTCATGTTGGTGTGACTGTAGATCTTATATGCTTTGATCCCACAGTATTTGAGAATAAAATTATTGATCGATTAAAATAAGTGATTCTTCTCTCAAATTTGCTTCGTATCCACGTTTTTGTCCCGAACTGCAGAACCTAGCTTTGATATTAACTTTCTGTCAGCTCTCGTAATTTCTAGATTCGTTTTGTCTGTCACTGATGCTCAGCAACAGTTTGTTATACGTACATGCACATACATATATTCGTATATATCGATCAGACAGTGGATCGTTTATTCTATTTAACGGATGAGTCTGAGCCCAAAACACGCTGTGGCACCGTTGACGAATTTAGGAATAGAAACGATCGATCAACTCCAGAATCGCTTTTAGTATCTTCGAAAAACACGAACCGTGAGACAAGGATGATAGTCGAGACTTTTCGCTTAATATAATTTGATGCTGATGATAAATTTTTGTACCAGTCCTGACAAACCATGGAATTAATCAAATTTGATGTTTTCTATATATGTCCTAGGCTACCGCATTAAGAGTTCCAATAAGACAATAATATCACAAAATTCAACGTTGTCTTGATGTAAAAAAGTCCATGCATGGAAATATCCATCGCTTCGATCATGTGGATTATTACTGGTAAAATACGAACCGGTCAGCGGTGCGTTTGTGCCTCACATCCCAGATCTTGCGAGGCTGCCAAAACAATGAAGTCTCAACTTCCCAGTCAAGCTCCACTAATATGTAGAGTTTTTCATGCGTTGGAGTAGCATGCTGTTGGATTTTACCTTGTATCGATAGGTTTATCGATTTTCGTTTTTTCGTTAAAAACAACATTCAACCTGATTGTTGATACCGAGAAAAACTATAATGCCAATCGTCCGTTCAACAGGAAATTATTTTATGTTATTTTTAATATCCATGTATGCATATTCGAAATAAATGCTAACTGTCGTCGAAAAAAGTATTTAGATTATTGACACGGACATTTTTTTTTGTGGGCGACGGTTGTGTAGAGAATGTGACCCCGGGACGGCGGCACAGGGGTGGGAGGGCATGACCCCACAATATTTGCATTGAAAAAAAAACAACACAAGGCACAAAACAAAACAAAATCAAGGCAGAGAAAGATAAAAAAGTGATAGACTAAAGCGAGAAAAACCTATATCTGTATTGAATGCAGGTGTTACTTTCCAATAAGCGCTAGGGGCATCCTTGCTCATTCACGTTCATAAGCTGAACTGTGTTCGGCTCCCCAACCAGTAGGAAAAACTGTTTTGGGGACATGGACCAAGCTTAATGAACCTTTCCACTGAAATGATATATCTGTACTTCCGAACGGCAATATCTGCTTGACGACGAATAGTACAGTATTTTTTGTTATTTTGGGATAGCACTATCTTAGTAGAGCATAGATTTTAATGCTGAGAATTGGTCGAGTCTCAAGCGGGATTCGAATAATATATTTTTTACGTATATTAAAAAAAATGAGAGAAACAACAAAATAGGCTTACGAAATAGTTTACACAGTCGAAGATTTCTTGTTTTATTTCTCTGAAATACGCTAGAATGCGTCTACGGCCATCTAAGACCCCTGCAGTTTCCGAGGCCTACTCGGCCCATGGACAAATACTCAATTGCTTCCACCGTGCCTGAATGTCGGCTCGGACCCATGAATTCCAACGAGAAATGCTAAAACTGTTAACGAGTACCACACATAAAACGTTATTCCAAATGATACTGTAATAACTTGTTCAATCACAGCAATTCGACGTCATATGATGAATCCCGTGTGGAAATTCATTTCCAAGACATTATACAGTTCAGTGATACGGGACGATATGAACACCACGATTTCTTTCCGAGATCGTTGGAACTGAAGGACTAAAACTGTAACACACTACATAATTGTCCCAAGCTGTATCGCGAAAGGCAAAAGTAACTCCACAGCCTGCTCAGAAGATAAGAGTAGTGATTTGGTCTAATGGTTTTGGAAGAAAAAAACCTTCGTTTGAATTCGTCTCCCGAGAACATGACAGAGAATGCGTATTATGAGCAATGTACAAAATATTGAATTGAGCGATAAAAATGCTACATTTCAATTAACACATACTGCTGTATAACGCATACAAGTGTAGGTTCATCAATGCTATGGATTTAAATTGTATCTCTTGGTGGATCTTCGTTCTCGAGTTACGATGAAAATTATGGCCCTGGGGAGACAGCCCTCACTGTAGTCCAGATAGGGATAAAGTACCATAATTGTTGCAACGGTTAGGTGCTGAAAAAATATCCAGCTATACATGCTATAGATGCATCACCGTTTCTCTCTTGAAGGAAAAACCTATTTGTATTTATATTATGATTGTTTTATTGAATCTGGTGCTAATTCTGTGATATAAATTATGTCTTTGGATTATGGGTAGGCGCAGAAAGTCTTTAATGGAAGACAGTTCAACACTGAATGACGGAATAAACGCTTGTCTTAGGTCAGTGCAGAAAATACCACACAATGATTTCGTTTAAAAGCGTCTATTTCATTACTTGTTGCTCCAAATTAAAGTGAAAAATTATTGAACGGCAGGTGCCGCCAGAAGTAGCCATTATCCGACGGTTTGATGGCGGGTATCAATCTATCAGAATGACATGGGTAGGTAAGCAATAATACCGACTTGAGGAACGAGCGTCTATTTTTTTCATTTTCCCCAGTAAGCATGTGATGCCTTGAATATTATCTCAGTAAAGTGATTGGAACAAGTAGTTCATGAATAAACAGATATTTCTCTGAAGCATTACAATGAATTGGCTAGGTCTGTTACCTATGACTAGACGACTCGATAACATGAAGACTTGAACCAAGCGGGCAGTGATTGCAGCAGGACCATGCAGGTCGTGTAAAGAAGTGAGTTGGTAGTTTGTATTCACGATTACTCAAAACCATATCTACAGCAGGCTGATGAGCAATTGAAAGCTATATTGACTATTGTTAATATTTGGTTTTTTTGCGTCTTTTTGCCGATGCACACGTTTTTTTGGAAATGCAGATTTTTTGTGTCAGATGTTGACAGAGCTATTGTTCTTCTGTATTTGTAGATATTTTCGATATATTTAGCTAATATAGCTGAAGGTATCCACATGAACACACAATAAAAGCGTGAAAAAGATATAGTACATCCCAGGAATCACTCTTGATCCTTCGAAACCTGCGGAGCCTCGGGGATTGACCTGGGGTGTCGTGCACACTCCAAGTCATGGCAAGAATAGGCCTCAGCCACTCAGAGAGCTTGACGTAAGAGGGGACTAACTTGGGTACCCGTGGGATCCCGGGTTTTAAAAGAAATGGAACCTTACCCGTGTGGTTTCTGGTTGTGACAAGGAATGGGAACCAAATGAGAGAGAGATAATCAAGATTTAGCGTCGCGTTCAGCAATATTTCAGCTATATAGCGACGAGCAAACGAAAGTCTAAGTACTCAAGCCAATAACTTAGTAACCTATATAAACACATTAAAACATACACACATTAAAACTTATGCTACAAACCGATTTCTCCCAAATAATCAAAGGCGCACCCCTCTCACCCGACTGAAAAGATCTTCCAAAGTAGTCACTCGATAAAACGAATCTCTTACAATCTTAAAATCTATGCAGTCGATAAGAATATTTTTCACTGTGTGATTCTTGTGGCATGGAAATGTTCGTGAGTTAATCGTGTATGGCCGATTCTACATCGCCTGATCATGGTTTAACGGAAACGTTTCTGGCTTTTCAGATGTATAGCCTACAGTTTTTTTAACTCCTGCAGTTTGCTATTATTCACAGCATCCCAGCCGATTGGAACAGCCGTCTCACATAAGTACAGATACAGGGTCTGAAATCGCTATATGAGATTCCGATAGGATCAAACTCATCATCTAGGACTGCCTTAGCTGTTCTATCAGTCTCAGTATTGACTTTGAATTTGATGCCAACGTGACTAGGCAACCAACAAAACGCAATATCAGTCTGTTGATCAAATCTACAGTCATGTAATTGTAGAATATTCAAGATAGTGGGATGAGTCGAATTTCCACTTTTAATCGCTTGAAGGCATGACAGTGAATCTGAGAATATGACATATTGTTTTCCTTTGAGTGGACCCAATACCTTCCAAAGTCAACAATATAGCTTTTGCTTTATTGAACTTTACCTGGCAGTCGACAGGTTTTAGTTTTGGAACTAAAGATAGTAGCACACGCTACTCTCTCACCATCTTCAGAACCATCTGTATAAATAGCTTGATGCGATCTGTATTTTTCTGTCAACAGACCAATTCTTGTGTATACACGAGATGGCTCGTGTCTGCCTTTTATATTTCAACATTGTAATATCTACCTCTGGTCTAACTAACTGTCATGGCGAAACTGGTAAGAGCTTGTTAGGTAAAACTTGACTAAGCTTAATACCAGCTGCTACAACGTGTGGTTTCCAAGAGGTGGAATAACAGAGGGTTTATTCAAATACAAATCCTCGTATTTAGGGTTGAAAACACAGTTACATGCAGGATGAACGATTAGATACATTGCAGTGATAGTTTAATTCTTCAAAGTTCGAAAGGAGATCTTCGACATGTAAGCTTTCTTTAAGTGATGTTCTGAATGCTCCGAGGCAAAGTTTTAGTCCTTGATGGAGAATGGGATCTAGCTTTGCCAAGTTTGACTTGCTTGCGCTGTTGTAAACATTAGAGCCATAATGAAGCTTAGGACGAAGAAATGATCAATATTAATGGAGAAGCGTCTTCTGATCTTCTCTCCACTTATAGATGCCAACTACCTTCAACAAGTTCTTTAAGAGGCATTTAGAAGTTGGAAACTAGTAAACCAAACGAATTATTATGGATAACAACTACTTTGTTTATTAGCTGGCGAAAATATATATATTTTTTGGTTTGAAAACGCTGTTAGTAACTACAGCGGATCATCATCAGCTAATAAACAAAGAAGTTCTTATCCACTACCTTCAACAAATTAAGAGCTTTCGCGCACTTAACTTTCAAGCAATTTAGCAAATATGCCCAAAATGACCCCAATCTGATAGGTTGAAAAAGCGTGGAAGGTCAGCTTTCAATTATTGTCGTTCGGTAGGTATGGCCCCAAGGCCTGGCAGAGTAAGACAAAAAAGAGTTGATAGTCTGAACTATTCGTCCTGTATAATTTGACGTTGGTGATAAGTTGCCGTGCAAACTCAGACTAGGGTCGTAAGACCATGGCGATTTATCTGACTTATCATGAAATTCTCACCACAGATGTACAGTAAAAAATAGATTTTTATCTTAAAAGGGTTGTCACAGCGACACAGCTCACCAATTACCAATATACGACTTGTCAGAGCATTTTCATCATAGCTCTCTAGACTTGTATCTAATACCGCTTATACCGGTGCTAGGGTCCGTATGGTCATGTCATCCAAGTTGCCACATGAACAGGTACAATAAAAGCGTACCTGAGATACAACACATATCAAGAATCGTTAGGTTCATTGTATGTGCTTTAGAATAGGTTAACCAGAGAACTATACTGTGAAGTCATGTGGCTCTGTCAGTTCGGCACCTCTTCCCACTTCTCTTATATGCGTTGTAACATTAAATTAACGACTTTTT
This sequence comes from Hanleya hanleyi, assembly GCA_036873755.1. Taxonomy (NCBI): domain Eukaryota; kingdom Metazoa; phylum Mollusca; class Polyplacophora; order Lepidopleurida; family Hanleyidae; genus Hanleya; species Hanleya hanleyi. The sequence goes on from JAVTVY010024676.1 coordinate 53,400, forward strand.
CACACCAAGAGGCCCCTTTTACAGTTTGCTTCCACGGATATGTAAAGCGATCGTACTTGTGTTGGGATATTTTCTTTGGGATAGAATACCTTTTTGGGAGTAGGCTGCTCACGTCCACAGAACAATTAAACGTGATTCCCTATGTACCTGGTAACAAACACAAGCGTGTGGTGCATTGCGAATTTGACCTAGGTATTGAACATTGTATTGCGTTGGGTGGTCTGTTTGAGTGAACGATGTAAGGAAAATCAACCAAATCCGTTCGTCTGGGGCCTCTGGGATTAAGGGGCAGAAGATATAAAATATCTCATTTTATATCTGAGTTATGTATAAAGTTCATATGTTAGGTATTTTCACATCAACTTTTCGAACGAATTTTTCTCTCTAATTCTCTTTCGAAAAAAAGTTCAATAATTATGCTTTCTCTGGTCAACATACGTTTTTACGCAACAAAGTGTGACAAATGGACGAAATTCATAACAAACACACACATTGGAGAAGAGCCTTCATGTCCGTAATTCGGGAATTTCCCATGATCTCTCGCTACAAGTGGTATCATAATAGGCTTAATGTATCCATAATTGGATACGCCATCCACTCGAAGGATTTTCAGTGCTCGATTCCATAGACAGTATACGCAGAAAAGTTTGGTGGAGAGTGGGGTAGCTCGAAGCAACTCGATGCTAAGATAGCGAGGGTTGGTCATTTATTAGCAAACAAACATCGCTCGGTATTCAACAGCTCTATTTCCACGGCGAGCACGACCCATTTAGTTGTTGTAACGTTTGCTGTTTCACGACTATTTTGTACGATATTGTTGGCTGATAAAGGCTGGTCTCGAATACAAGTGCTGCCAACCCATTTGACTTTTCATTTGAACTTGACGATGTGTTTGCCATTTACATTTATGGTGAGTATTCGTTCAACAGATAGACACGACCATAACAGAACGGATATTATTTTTACAAGTAAAAGCTATCTCAGAATAATGCAACGTGAATGTTCCCGTCTAGACAATACAATACGGCGATATGAACAAAACGAAAACCACCTTAATAGCGGATAGTGAATCAATTATTAGCACACGTATTCTATTCTTTATTTTAGTATGTTAATTATCGCACAGATGGACATGGCCGTAACATTATGAGCAATACAAGTAAATAATCACACGGAAAGCAATCTCAATAAGCTGGCGCGGTTGCTAGTTCCTGTCTGACGATGCAATACGTTCATATGTAGAGAACGTTAGCCAGAAAGAGTAGAAAGCAGTAAAACAGATTTTCAATTATATCATCTGTGAAAACGTTTAAGCCCATAACTTTGGTCTGAGCGAATCCGCACTATTGCGAGTGGCACAGCAGTTAATTGACCACACACATTCAAATTGTTTCTCCGAAGTGTAGCTGATACCATTTGCACAATAATTGGCCACGCGTATCTCATATGATTTGAAGGTTTGGATAATAACTATGACTCTTTATATTGCTCGGAGACACTGCGATAAAACAACGTCCCGATCAAATATCGCAATTTAAGCAAACAAATTGGCCGGGCTTTTATCGTTACATTGGGAATATCTGGGCCAAGCCATACAAAATAGGCTTTATAACTGATTACATTTAGGCATGATTCCTATCTCCAAATGTCATCAGTGTTATCTTTTACATGATTGATATCGGTAGGGTACCAAGATGTTCAACCTTTCATTGGAATCATAAAGGTCGGTGAAAATTCTTATCTGTAAAAATTGTTTAGTGAAAAAAATAAATTAGAAACTATAAAAATATGTACTTTCCCTTAATGAGAGATCGTATTTCTGATGCATCGCATGGTTTGGAAATTTGTATATATGGTTGTGACCTTTCCTAAATATACAAACTTCAACGTGCGATGTGTCACATATACGATCTCTCATTCGGGGAAAATACAACAACGCTTTTTCAAAGTACAAGATGTTTGTCTATATTCAATATGGTTAAGTATCGTACAGCAGTCCTGGTATGTATAAGGCATTAAATGGCATGTCACCAACATATTTAACTAAATAGGAGAACCAGGTGCATACAAGGAAAACAAGGATTTCCACAAAAAGTAACTATTATATTTATGAAAACGTAGGCTAAGTCTGAAAAAGCAGGTAGTTTCCCATATTGGCGCCGCAGTATCAAACGGTCTTCGGAGCATGTTAGGAAATGTGATTCTCTTTAAACTAAAAAAAACGTTTTCAATCAATTCTCAGCTGCATGTTACACATGTAATTTCTAATTATTCATTATTTGCTATTTCTCCAGAAAGTTTTGTTATTTCTTCAGAAAGTTTTGTGTATATATTTTTTTAGCGTTTTAAATTTTTAACCATGTTAATAAATACTATATTGAGACGGTCTTGGGGAAGATAATTGTAACCTTCGTGAAATAAATCTCTCTCTCTCTCTCTCTCTCCATAATGAGTTTACTTATCGATCAGTGCTGACCCCACTTAATTTCAAACAATACCTTTGCACCCTTTATATCAACCTCGGTAACGGGCAGCTAACGCATAAACCAAAGCTTTCACTTTGTACGAATCTGAATTAGGTGGGGAAAATCTCCTCAGGAAACGGCTTGCAACTGTTGATTGAGATTCGCACAAATAGACAGCGCATATTTTATAAATGTCGAAGTTGAGCTTAGATCATCAAATCGTCGGGTAATTATTGTTTGTTTGGGTTGTAATGTCCTTGAATAGTTTGTTGACTATGAGGACCCTTTACACCAATCCGATTTCATCCTCACATATGTAGAGATTAAAATAATTTCCATTTCACAGAGTATCTGTTTAATGTAACGACTTCTGTCACATACAATGACCATGATGTGTTCTGATATTCTCTTTTGGATAGAGCACTTATTTTTGGGAGTAGGATATTCACGTTCACATATAAATTAAATATGGTACCTTGTTTACCGTGGTAGCGAACATGCTTGTGGTAGATGTTGAATTTGGTCTCAGTCTCGATCATTACTTTCTGTCAAGCTCGCTGTGCATATATAGCTAGTGAATGCCTAGCGATGTTTCTTTGCAATGAAATGGCCTGGTCGCCGTCGACAGCATATCTTGGAAACCACACCGAGAATAACCAAGCAGATGAATCCTCTTTGTTCAACAATTCGACTTAATCTCATAATTCCTTCATGAAAGTATCAGAAGTCAACATCAAAGGTCACGGAAAATATTATTAGCTCGGGGATGAAACGGATGACTGGGTTAGAAACTCCAGTTAGAATTTATCTCGGACATATACTGACCAGAAAGACTTGAAATTTTCCAAAACAAAAGTTAAAAGGGCGGATAGAATTCGCCAGTTGACATTTCAGGCACTATGAAATTTAGTTTTAAATTTGAGCATCACATGAAGACCAGACGAACAGCTTTTCAGACGACAAATTACTTCTAATTATAGCTACTCGGAACCGAAACAACAAGAATTATCGCATTTCTAATCGCTTTGAGGAACGGAATGGCCCGAATGGCTGATTCACGGATTTGTGCAATGGTTATGGCCACCACCACAAGTAGTTTGGTTCCTCTATCTCACACATTCCACTAACATAATGTGAATACAAACGGCCTCAAAGTATGACCGACAGAGGGAAAATGGGAAAATACATAGGTGAACTGACATGAAATAGCTATATTAACTGGTGCCGATGTAGAAATTTGGGATATACCAATAATCCCTACCACATCCGAGTATTTGCTGTGATAGGGAGAAATTCTTATTGCTGTTGTACATTCCGTCTTAGAGGGTGTCCAGACAAGAAGACACGAGATGAAAATATTTAACAAGAAGCAATATAAATTTTAAAGCCAATTATATCATGTGGAAAGAAATGTATCCATATTTGGAATATTATCAAATTGTTGACGAACATATGTACTGATTGCTCGTGATAAGTTCGGAGCTATTTCTTCAACATGACAACAGAAATATGGAAAATTCTAATTTCTATATCTAGATGCGGTAAAACACCTATAGCCATGCAAATAATTATTTTTGTTTATATCTGAATCAAAATATTAAACATGGAAGACATTTGTATTCTTTTGATGGAAGTGGCATATAAATTCGTACCACGGAATGGGTCGAATCTGAGCTTGGAGTCACATATCTCAGGCATGTTATGGAAATTGTTTGAAGGGCAGTAATATGCAATCAATAAATAACAATTATGTGTAACAATTCAAGAAAACTGAGCAGCGGTACATTAATATCACAAGCTATGAAATCATCCTCAGTTCTACTACATATGACGGATAACATTTATGAAATGAGCTTTGTCAGCGCAAGTTCCAATTGTCCACCCCTTTTGCAGGCCTTCAAGTGCCTCCTATATTTATTTCCTATATTTTCCTATATTTTTGAGTCATTCCTATATTTTACTCAAAACTTACCAATATTTCCTATATTTTGACTTTTCCTGATGAAAACTTTCATCAATGCTCTGAAATGAGTCAAACTGACATGAGAAAATAAATTTCAGAAAAATTCCTTCGCCTCGCTTCGCTCGGCAAATATGAAAACTGTTCAATCTCTCTATGCTGAATCAAACAACAGAACAGGTCACCTGAAAAAGACCACCACTATGACCGCATTCAGCGAAAGTAATTTTATTAAACACCAGAAAAGTACCAAGTTCAGAACATACAATGTAGTACAGACCTGTCTTACACTCCTATATTTCCTATATTTTATTCAGAAAATTCCTATATTCCTCCTATATTTTTGCAAATTTTCTCCTATATTTTCACTGTGAGCCGCGTGCAGGCCTGCTTTTGGCATACCGATATTTGTTTTCTTATAAATAGGACTAGATCTAGAAACTAACTATATAGAGATAATTATGAGAATCTCATGTCCTTGTTATCCAAGCACAGTTATTTGTTCTGCAGTTGGTGATCGCCGAAGACACTGCTGATCAAGCTACCGCGTATGCATCAAACGATATACATCGATCTCATCGCATTGGATAATGCTATATAGGTGACGCAATGCCAATTACATAACCACGTTTAGAAGGTGTTTTTGGTCAGGTGAAGGAGGACTGCGTCTTAGGTTGTTTGAGAGAAATCGGTTTGTTGTATAAGTTTTAATGTGTGTTTGTTTCAATGTGTTGGATTACTAAGTTATTAACATAATACATAGAATTTTGTTTGATCGTCGCTAAATTGCTGAAATATTGCTGAACGCGACGCTAAACCTTAATTCTCTCTCTCTCTACAAAACCACCGTCAATGGATTTGAACGAAGCAACTGCAAATCCATATGCAACATCACATTTAGACGTATACCAAGATGGAAACAGCTTTCTTTCATGTCGAATTACGGCAAAAGTGACAAATGCAATGTGGATTTTGTCATCTCCCCCTTCCTCGTAATTAACATATACCGGTCCTGCATATGGTAAATACATTTCTCGCATCACCGGACTACATGCTAATGTAATTATATAAGGACTTTTGTCCCGAACAGCTCCATATCGGACTTTAAGACCCTCCATATGTATGGTCTTATACAGATGGCCTGACTATAATAATCCTCCCAAGGAACATTACCAGAGAAAAACGATATCAGAATCATTTAATATCGTTTTTCATGTCACCATAAACCGTGCCATTGTTCCTGGAACAGAATTACCTTGTCTAGACGATGTAATATCACTACGAAGACAACTTATAAACCAAAGGATTAACATCCAGGGAAGCACGTCCTTCAGTATTATCTATCTGCGTCCTTTCATTCAATTTCCAGTGTGTCTCCTATTTCTTACACCCACTAGTTTGATCCGAATCGGTACACACTTTGCTACATGTAATAGGGCAATTAAATCACCACAGACATTCCATATTGTTTCCGCGAAACTCATTTCGAACCATTTGCGGGATAATTTTCTACACGTATCATACATTAATCAATAACTCACCCAAGTGTATTGCTTAGATATGCCGAGTTAATGCGAATATCTCATCCCATTAGCACGGTTTTAACAAGCGATTATACTATAACTGAACTATCATCATGATTCTTGGTCCATTTGGGAATCTCGTAGCCACTCCGAGAGTTTGAATTTAGCCGACATTATCGTTGACCGTGGCCGTCAAATATAAATCAGTGGTTTGCTTTAAAGTATAGTGGAATTGGGTAGAATTTTGCCACAATTATTCGCTTTTATGATATAAGCATTACAATTAGCACGAACGTCTTCCTGAGTGGACAGATCAATATTCGAAGGAGAACCGAACCTTCATCTATTCTCTTTTCAATTTTCTTTCAATACCTACAAATCATGCCTCATTGTATGAGATAAACGCTTTTCACCTGTTATTCCACCTGCTATTTTAAAAGCGGCATTTTTGTTGAAAAACTGTCCGAAAAATATCTTTTTGGTTTTCCTCATCACATTTTCACATTTCTCGGTAGCGCTTGCCTTCTATCTCTAATTTTCTTCATAACAGGTATCCATGAAACGCAGGTAATATCAATATGATACAGATCTTCCACAATCGTGTTCTTGGGAACTGCTGACGGATTATTACAAGCGTCTGGTCCGTCATTCATAATTCAGCCGTCGTCCATTAAAGAATATCGGCGTCCATAATCCAAAGAATCCATTGGAACCACTGATGATATTCCAATAATAGAGAAGAAAAGCAACTCCGAGTAGGGATGACAATTTCATTCTGTATATTTCGCTATTAGTTATAGCATCTTCAGCAGTGAATAAAGTTACAAACAGCTCTATACGTACAGTATATATACAAGGTATAATGTGATCTTAGCCAATACACATATATGAATGGGTAAGCCAGTAATGTCAGTCAGATTGGACAGATATTAAAATGTCATTTTCAGAAAATTGTTGTAGACATTAAATGTTAAGAGATAGCAATATACAAATGTTGTGATTACAGGTGATACAATACACAATCTAATTGATGACAACAATACACAATGAATACAGTATGGCGATATAGCGCGTATATATCTACATTGAATATTTCTACATGTCACGTTCAGATAAGGACTGTCATCTTAAGATAATATACTAGGTATAATTCTCTTGGCAATCCACATTAGAATTGATGGGAATCTACAAATGTTGTAACTTGCACGACAATATACAATTATAAAACGATACACAGTCTAATTTATGAAAAGAAAACTGGTTAATCTATAAATGATATTACCGAAATAATTTTAAATCCTTTTATTTTAAATCAGAGTACATCGGCAAAACAGACAGATGTTTTATTGCGCGCCTGAAAGAACATGCTTCTTCCAAATCCGAGGTGTTTAACCATGTAAGCCAGTGCAACAATTTTAGTTACATTCGGCAAATGTTTGATTTAGCAAATGGCTCTTTTGACGATGACCCGATCTCTTTGTTGTCTTCTATAGAATCAAACACTAAAATTATTGATACAGCAGCTCACTGGTCTCAAGTGTTATTCAAGGAAGCCTTAGCCATACGCCGGCACAAACCAATTTTAAACCAAGGTTTGAAAGCATCAAAGGATTTAAAATTATTTCGGTAATATCATTTATAGATTAACCAGTTTTCTTTTCATAAATTAGACTGTGTATCGTTTCATAATTGTATATTGCCGTGCAAGTTACAACATGTGTAGATTCCCATCAATTCTAATGTGGATTGCCAAGAGAATTATACCTATATTATCTTAAGATGACAGTCCTTATCTGAACGTGACATGTAGAAATATTCAATGTAGATATATACGCCCTATATCGCCATACTTTATTCATTGTGTATTGTCGTCATCAATTAGATTGTGTATTGTATCACCTGTAATCACAACATTTGTATATTGCTATCGCTTAACATTTAATGTCTACAACAATTTTCTGAAAATGACATTTTAATATCTGTCCAATCTGACTGACATTACTGGCTTACCCATTCATATATGTGTATTGGCTAAGATCACATTATACCTTGTATATATACTGTACGTATAGCGCTGTTTGTAACTTTGTTCACTGCTGAAGATGCTATAACTAATAGCGAAATATACAGAATGAAATTGTCATCCCTACTCGGAGTTGCTTTTCTTCTCTATAATCCAAAGACCTTTTCCATATTCCATATAACAGGATTAACACCAAATTCGAACAGACAATCAAAGTATACATAAACATGGGCTAATTTCAACAGTTTTCAATGATGCCGGCAATGATGCCGGCAAGACATCATTATGTTAAAAAAATTATTATGTTCAAATCCGTATCGCTGATCAGTATTCTTAATCCATATGATATTCGTTGTTGTCACTGACTGAAACAAGGTTGAAAACGACGTTAAATCCTACTACTCACTCATTGACTGAATGGTAACTACAATGAATACTGACTGGTATCTACAGTCATTGGATACTGATTGGTATCTACGATGAAATATAAACATATATTACTTCTTGGTGACAATCGTAGGTGTTAATTAGAGGGAGAGAGAGAGAGAATTAAGGTTTAACGTGGCGTTCAGCAATATTTCAGCTATATAGCGACTGTCAAACAAAATTCTAAGTATTCAAGTTAACAACTTGGTAATCCAACACATTAAAACATACACATACACACTTTATAACTTATACAACAAACCGATTTCTCTCAAATTACCTAAGATACAGTCTTCCTTTACCCGACTAATATGTATCCCATATTGATTCCTTGTCTGGTGACATGCCTGCCGTAAAGAAAATGAATAAAAAAATCCTTTCCAATAAGCTTGCTCTGAAAAATACCGAAATTTGGAGGTTGATACTTTTTTTGCACACGTATTTTAGTTGCAAAACCGACGTGAACTGGTAACTCGTCTCACAAGCAACACAGACTACATAGGCAAAGCTGAACCCTACTTGAATGGCATACGTATGTACACGCACGTAATCTTATTCCGTAGCATCAGACACACGTGTGCGAAATTTAATTTGTAAAACAAAGCTCTATATAAATGCTAATGAAGTGGAGTGGCATCTGGCATGCAAGGTTTTCACAGTGAACACCCCTTGACCCAATAAACGGTCAGGGTGGTCGGATATGTGTTCATCTGGATTTGAGTTATAGGATTTAGGAGGCTGTAATAGGAGTACTGTTATTCTGATAATCTAATCTTAAATCTCAACAAAATGTCACTAAGGCGCGTTTAAGGAACGCAAACGGGAAGAAAAGTATTTGGTTTTCACTTGGAGACTAGTATGCAAGGTAGAAATTTAATGTGCCTGTACGTCAGAGCTCCTATGTCAATCCATTAAGTAAACTTCACAACCCATCATTCAATGTCATTAGATTTCAAGTCCATGGAACTCTTATGGCAGCCGATTGATCGAGTATTTCCTGCAAGTGTTGTTCACATGATACATCTGAAGCGATTGGAAGCTGTGTTTCAGAAAAATGACAAAAGTTCGATTTCGTCACAAACAAAACTTTGTGAGTAGCATACCATAGGGTTTTACGCCATTAAGTGACGTTTGACGTGGGAACACATACCAAGGAATGTCGACTGAATACAAGGTAGTTGTAGGCCCCCTATACATTTTTTTAATTCAGAAACATTTCCATCGATATTATTTTGGAAAAGAGTTCGCTATTTATTCCCTTTGACGTTCCCAGGAATTTGCATCTTTTAATGATAGTTCATCTGAAATGGTACACTATTGGAATTCCAATACAGGTAGATTGCCAATCAAAACTCACGAGAACAAACCGTCGAAAAAAATACTCAAGAATCATATTTCGCCAGATTTACACTGTTCTGTCAAACAGTTGAATTTGTAACGAATGCTTCAACCATTGGGGCCGAGACTAGATCAAAACAGCCAAGCCAACTTCCAAATCCCCATAATAAGTAGTCTTCAAGAGATAAAACTGGTGAGATGAAGTAATGGAATTAAAACGGTAAACAGACTAGAGGCTATTAACTGATAATGCTGCCCCCGATGGTGCGGCACAAATGTGACCAGTAAGCTTCCATTAGTCCCCACTCAGTTCAAAATTTCTCCACTCATAAGGAGATTTTGGTGACTAAAATTTCACCTAAGCAAACCGTTATCGGTGTTTATAAACCAAATAATCTCATCTGAAGAAAGAATCGATATGTCACTGATGCATCTTTCAAAATATTTGTTTGTAATTGTTTACCCTGGCGGTAAGTAAGACCTTAAGAATACTGATAAGTGATACTATTTTGACGATACGTTTATTGGGATGTCTTGCCAACATCATTGAAAAGTGTTGGTAGATTCTCTATTGCGAGAAATTGGCTTACGTTTTGCTATATCTAAAATGTACGCATACTTGGATTCTGGTGCTAGTATTTCGTTATAAAAGATTTATCGAATAAGGACGCGGAAATTCTCAATGGACGATGGCTGACTACAATTTCGGACCTGATGCTGGTATTGGATCAAGCTTCTTTCAACCCTGTTGTCGAGGGCCATTCAGTAGGTAAAAGCATTTTCGGAAAGGTATTGCGTCACTATTTCTAAAAACTGGCGTTGAATGTATGTGCGTTATTTAAAAACTCAAAATGTCTTCCGGATGAACTTCATGCTAAAGGTCGCATACCCTACAGACATGTATCCACATGGGGTTTCTCGACTCTATAATACAATCGCTCTTCAGGACCTTATTGACCATTCAAGTTCATTAATAGTATCTGTGTTCAAGAAAACTGATCGTAGATATATTAATGTCAGAAGATATAAAATATTCTTTAGCTCTACTACATACAAGATATATCATTCATGGGACGTTTCTTTGTTTATAGAGTTGCTTGAATTTCTCAGTACAATAATCTATGTGAAATTTGGTAACATAATATATCAACAGCATATAGGTATTCCTATGGGTACTAATTGTGCACCCCTGTTGGATAACTGTTCTCTTATGAATATGCAGGCGCTTTCAAAAATCGATCAATTCAAAGCCCGCTCCTTCTCATTCACCAAATGCTATATATAGGATAGCTGTGGATAATCGCTATGTAAATGAGGCAGTGAAGGATATATATCCACCTTCACCGGGTTTGAAGGAAACTACAGATAACCGTACCGGCACATCATATTTAAACCTATATCTCTATAAAAATGAAGCGGGCCTTCTCTCTCGTCGACTTTACGACAAAAGAGATGATTACAATTTCGACATCGTAAACTATCCCTTTCTGGACAGTAATATTCCAGTGGGATCTGCATATGGCGTATACATATCTCGCCTAGTAGCATTTGCTAGATGCTGTGTTAAAGGTGACGATTTTAATCAACGTCACAAAACATTTTTGCAGAAACTTATAAAACAAAGCTATACCACCAAGCGCCTCCACTCAAATTTTCTCAAATCTGGCGATACATATCGCATGCTGATAGCAAAATAAGAGCGTAGCGTGCAATATCTGGCGTATGGCGTTGCGTTCGTAGCTTGTGTCTAACTTCGCATAACCCGGGGCTAGGGGCCGTATGAATCCATGTACTTCAAGATCCTAATAATGCTCATATGAACAGGCACAATCAAAGCGTGACTGAGATACATCATTCTCTAGATGACGACTTCACAACGAATATCATATGGATTAAGAATACTGATCAGCAATACGGATTTGATATTTTTTGAACACCATGTCTTGCCGGTGTGATGGATAAGAATGTACTGGTGATAAGTATCCCTTTTCATATCCTTTTCGATTGCAACCCGGGACGGACACTTGTCCCCGATGTGGAGAAAAATGTCCTACCTGGGTTAGAAGATAGGAGCCGGACACTCGTAGTCACCGGACATTCTTAGCTTTCACACCGGCATCATTGAAAACTGTTGACCGCTTCTCTCTTGTAGGAAGCTAGCCTATTTTATGTATACTATGATTGTCTTTTTGAATTTGGTGGTAATGCCGTTATATGGAATCAGTTTTTGGATTATGGACGCGGATATTCTTTAATGGGCGACGGATGAATTATGAATGACGGACCAGACGCTTGTAATTGAATCAATGATGAATATTGTGCAGGCCACAGATGGTGATACAAGAGCCAGATAGTTGGGTCCAACAATCTCGGTCAGATTATAGTGACGTGTAACCCTTTTCTTCAAATTGGCAAATTTACTTTTAAGAATACATAATTCGTACAATCGAGTTACTTATTCGAAAGCGCGTCTCTCTTGCAACTAAGGCTTTTGTTCACCGATGTGTTTTGCTATAGCTGGTTGAAGGCTAAATTTTATACGGTCTCATTTTCAAATTGAATCTTTCTCGCAATCTGTACAACTCCATGTCATTGTATTTGTCCCTCAGTGAAAGAGGAGTATCCTAAATTATATACAAATAAACTTTCATAAAGACTCCCTAAACTTCCATAGTGACAGTGGTCCCAGACTGTTCCTCTAAAACCCACTTTATGTATCGTACAAACTGTTCAGGCTATACTAATCTTTGTGGATAGCATACAAACGAGAACACAAAATCATTCAACATGATGTGTTCCGTCTCTATAATACAGAATAGAATAAGTATGTCTAGACAATGTAATATGACCACAAAGACGAGTCATAAATTGGCGGATAATGTTCCCTGACGTACTGGCCTGAGTATTATCAAGACGAATCCTTTTATTCAATTAGCATCGCTTCTCTTAACTTTTACAGAACCTTTCACACCCACTAGTTTGATCGGAATCATTCTGCATTACATTACAAGTGATACAGCAATCAAATTACCAGAGACATGCCATATTCTCGCGAATAGCATTTCTAACCATTTCCTGTGTGATCTTCCACACGTTTGGAGTTATGATTTCTCGTCAATATTACCCTTTTGAATGGTATTAAGACGCATGTCTTGTCCCTTTAGTATCGTTTTAACAAACTACTAGACGTGTTCGACTGTTAGCGAGCCTATTGCTAGGGTATTTTCTCGATTTTGAAGTCTAGCATGACCGCCACACAATTGTGTTTCTGCACTACTATTGCGGATTGTGGACGCCAAATGTTAGTTAATCGTTCCTTTACTCATTGGGAACTAGAAACTCCCTGGGCAAATCGTTTTTCATTTTTGAATAGTTGGACATAAATCTTGATCCAACTCGTTGTGATATGAATCACAGCATATCTTTTAGTTTCTTTGAGCTGATCTGTCATCACAGATCCCGAGCTAGCGTATCTAATTCTGCTTAAGCGGGTACTAAAGGCCGTGTGGATACTTCATAGTCTCCACATGAACACTTGCAATGCTGCAATGAAAGGGCGGCTAAGATACTAAGGCTACTTCCGAGAATCTACCGTATTCTCGGGTCTCCTGTAGAGTGATATGGTTGCGTTTTAGTCCCCAGGCAATTTTTTCTCACCTCTTGCATATCTCTCCAATTCAGCATCATTGGTTAAATACATCGAGGAGATAAACGTTATCGAGATCAAAATATCTACTTTGGTATGCAAATTTTAACATGAGCATGATGAGTGTTGAATAACATTTCCTTGAAATCTAAAAAAAATATATATAGGAAATGAGACATTAAATGTCATTAAGGGTAACATCATCTGCATAATGGGACTGCCAGAACCACTGTCATCCTTTAACTAATTTGCTTGTTTATCAGAGTGTACCAGGCAAGAGTCTGTGATTTAATATGGCTATAAACATAGGTAATTTGTATTTCCTATCTTTCACATGTCGTCTACTCGTGAGCATTCATTAATAAAGAACTGTCCAACAAGTCCCACCAGTCAACTTGAGAGAGAAGACAGAAGAATAAAATCGTTCCATTCACTTTACCGAAGAGCAATGGTGAAATCTTATTCTTGGGTTACAATCAAATGGATTTGAAATGAACTTGCGGGAAACCATCTTGTGTTTTTTTTTCCATTTTATCTATATTTCGCATTGATGCTAACTGTCGCTCACAAAAGAATTTCCGCGTTAATACGCGGAAATTCTTTTGTGAGCGACAGCTGTATACTGAATAGGATATCTGTTGCTCATACACCCTCAGTATAGACAACCTGGCATTATTTATGTCTCAGTCTCAGTAAGGAATCATTATTAGCGTTGATGAAAATGGCTTTATACAATTCAGTTTTAAAGCCTATTCAGGAAGTGAAAAGTGAGATACACTTGTTAGGAATATCGAAATGGGATTGTTGATAGCACAGCTATAGAGATTCTGCTCCAAGGCATATCTTTTCAGAAAGGAATATTACTGTATGATATACATGTATCTGAATCCAAGCAATTTTTATTGATTACTTACCGATATAGTATGATTTAAAGTTACCAGCTGGATTATATCAGTGGAACGGTCTTCAAATGCAGTGAAACTAGAATAACAAGCATCTAAATACTCACTAGGATATCCAGTATTCAGTAAGGAACGTTTTCCGAAGATCGTTCGAGATACGATGGCGATGGCTTGCTGCGAATGATTTCTTAACTGTTCGAAACTCGTTTTTTCAATCGAGAATTTTGTGACTCCATGGCTTTTCTGTGGAAAAAAAAAAACAGTAAACAACAAGAGTATAACATAATACTACGAAATCCGTCAGCAATAAATGTTCCATTATACTGATAAATATCCAGTTGTAACTCCAGAGTTGGTGGAACTAATGAATACGGCTTCGGTATCCTATACACATTGGGGAAATATTTTTTCTCGTGATCAGCGGATTCAGTTTTAGACCCTATATCATACCTTTTTCTTTGAAAGGGTTGGATGCATAAAGACAAAGAACTAAAATGACATGTGAAGGGAGTTGGATTCATTTGCTTACGCCATTTTATTATTCACCATTGAACCACATGTAATTCTGGCTTTATTCCATACAGGCAAAGTAACTTGCCGACGGGCGGTGGTTCTCTCCGTGTACACCCGCTTCCTTCACCAACCAAACTGGCTGTCGCCATATGAGTGAAATAAACTTGAGTGTGACATTAAGCCAAATTTCCCCTCCATACCTCAACAATGGAGAAACAAATTCATTGTATATTAAAATCTTCACAATCGTGCAAACACGCTGCAACCAACACCGCAAACGCCACTTTACGTCGTTTTATTCGGCTCATTATAGACCGATATTCCTCACAAGAGGATTTAGAAAGAACGATGATAATTCTCCAAATGCGATTTTTCTGCAAATTTGGGATTATTGATTTTCCAACAGACGACGAAAATATGTAATAAAAGATAATGCTATTACTTTCTGATGCCAATCATCGGAGTTAATCAAATGCCGTAATGCTTAAACGATTCGACTGCTGTTTTTTATGGTTATGGGTGGCAGTAAATGTAACCTTTAGAAATAGTGATCGGATCAGGCACGTCTTTTCAATTCCAAAAGCAATTATATCTTATTTCATAAGTTTGGTTTTTCAGTCGACAGAGTGAAACACTTCAAGCAAAATCAGTTGCAATATATACTTTTTTAAGCTGGCCGGACAATTAACACGAATTAGTGAGTTCAAACTCGCTCTCTCGTTAGCATCGTGACCAATAAATGGCCAAGGAAATGAGCCATTCCAATTAAAACAGATTTGGAATATTTAATTCCAAATAATCCACTCATCCACTTGTTTTGCTACAATTCCGCTCCGTCATTTTTTTTCTTCTATATTTTTGTCCGTGCCTGACCCGTATGACATCCAATGGACTGGAAGTTCATTCCCATGTCTCCTTCATTCGAATGATGGCCAAATCTTAAAAATGGAAAATGGCTGTGAGAGATTGGGTAATCTCGCGTAGTTATTTTCGAAGAAAATACACCCCACCGTGTTGCCGAATACACAATTGGCTACTTGCAAACTACAATTCTCTCTGTACTGATATGTCGCTCCCTTGCTTGTATATTTTACTGAAATAGGCAAGAACTAGATATGCTGGACATAACGCCTTATCCGCAATAGCCACATAAGGTACGGGCCTCATAATTATTTCCCGGACCTTTCGAAATATTTGCGAGAATGATACTGGTAGACTAAGTGGTATTCACAAAACCATGCCTTGGGAACGCTTAAGTTACACTTATAAGTTACACTTATACATGAAGAATATCCTTGATGATCTATCTTTAAAAGAGTATTTGGATGAAAATTGTAATTTTCGAGAAAATAATTTACATGTATTATGATAAATCTCGTGAGTTTTTTTTTTTCGCAAAAGAATCCATTGACCGACATGCACGCATGCTTGTTCCCTAAGTTTGTGAAATGCAAGTTCTCAGAATAACATAATATTATTCTGGCAGGACAGTTTGTACTTTCTTATTTAGTGTTCGAATTTCGGAAGAAAACTTCATCAGAAACTAACTATCGCTTATAAATGTGCCATGCATATGTGATAAAATATTACAATTGATAGTGCCCATAGTATTTGTGATTCGCAAAATGAAATTGCGAAATTGGTCAAACGACTGATATAGAGTGTCTTACAAAAAAACAGTTTGCTGTGATAGGGGCTAACCTGATTATATGGGGTAACACCATGTGTGGCCGGGGATATTATATTTTCGCTTTACCACCGAGTGATCACGGAAAGAAACATAAAATTTCAAGAAAATTGTCCTTATATATTAGGCGCTTTGTTGCAAGGAAAATGCGCATGATTGAACAAGAAAATTAAACCCCCCACATCTCTATTAAGGGACAAATTTTACCATTGAAGCTTTTATCCGCAGGTTATGCCAATAAGCTTAAATTCATAATGATACAGACGGTGTGTTTCTGCCGGCCTTTCATTTCTGTTTCACATAAATATGTTGCCCAGGAAAGGGGAAGCGGGTTCGCACCCTACACCATACCGGATTAGGGTATAACAATTGCAACTCATCACGTGCTTACCTGCACAGAAGCATCAGGGCGAAATCAGGAATCACGTGAAACTGAATTCGGTATGCGGGACATATGATGTAATAAGTATGATGCAGACATAACTGATGTACAAAATAGTAAATTCTATGATTATTGATTAGTTTACAGGTGAGAACACGAAGAAACATTCCGCGCAATCGGTGTAGCTTAACGTTAATATGTGAGGTTACGGGAGATACCGAGTTTCTATGCTTATGAGTCGATTTTAGAGGGTGTTACGGAATTTCAATTTGCGAGGTATTCTTTTCATTACGATCCTATCGGGAAATACGAGAGAAAAATGGGTTTCAAAAATATCGATTTTCTCGATTTCGTTTTGTGCTCCTCTTTTTCTTTAACAATCGAGAATCAATGGTTCTCTGTTGTCAACAGAATATCGAAAAATTTTGATCGAGAAAGCTTCGCGAGAATAGAAAACCATCGAGAGGTGGATGAATACAATCACATCATTTACGTGCTAACTGCTGTTCACGCCGCTGTATGTAGGGGTGCCATATATACTTGAGGAATACTCTAATTCTATTTGTATATCATAGGTTTATCAGTGGGTCGAGTATATGCATGGGATATTTAGGACTACATTGAAGCAGAACCACTTCGCAATGAGTAACCCGGTTCCCCATTCTACTGGTATATATCAGGAATGTAATAAGCTAGCCAGAGAACCAGGCTAGTCTCGACTAATTACCGAATCGTTTTTCTTCCTCGATGTTTTTCCTCCAATGAAAACCAATCAAAAAAGCCAAATAAAATCGACGTCGCGAATCGTTGGGTTTTCTGATAAAAAAATCTCGATTCTCGATAATTCTCGTTATCGAGAAGAAAATCAAAAATCTTTAAAGGCGCTTCCCTAGCCTATCTGGGTCAGGTGAACAAAAATCACAAACTCCAAACTTCTAAATCTGACAGCTTGGATATGACAGTGAAGTTCCCTATACCCAAATCATTTCTAAAACGAAAAGGATATATATTGGATAGTTTGATAACGTGAAAACGACGGTATTGAGCTGTCAATTATTCTCTGAATGTCTACTTCTCCCTAAAATATTGTAGTCTAGAGAAAATATAAAACATATCAGTCTAATGTAAGAAAGGAATATTTCTGAATACAAGCGTCTAGTCTATCATTCCTTATTCAGCCGTCGTCATTCAAAGGATTCCCGGGTTAATAATCCGAAGACCTATATCATATTCCATACAACAGTTTTAGCACCAAACCCAAGAAAAAACCCCAACTAGGCTAGTTCCCTGCAAGACAGAAGTAGTCAACAGTTTTCATTGATACCGGCAAGACATCATCATGATGTTCCAAAAATATCAAATTCGTATCAGTGAAAACTGATGGAAAAATACAGCTACTTGGAATACAATTACCTGATACAATAATGGGTAGGCTTCGATCGTCCATATAGATTTCTCACTTCAATTCTCACAGTAGCTTCTTCGTAAAACGTTATTGGCAGACAAATTCGTGTAAAAGGCACAGGATAAACTTATAATCAACACAGTTCCTTCAAATAGAATGGCAAGGAGACCAATAGAGTCGTTTTCAAAAGTGTCTCTCCTTCACTTTTACGTTGTGTTGACCACATTTACATTATGACGATAACAAGCACATCATGCGCGATTGTATCCATGCGGAGTATACATACATATACCATGTCTAGTTAACATGCAGTCCAGATATGCACCATTGGCATAGCGATCACCTGTGCAGACTAACTAAACGTATTGATGCGAAAAAACGTGAGGTCCTTCTGGAATAATTCTACCCAGAACTCAGACAGTTGAGGATGTTTTAATTGCAATCATCCCCTTGTTATAGAGACGAGGTGGGAGAAAGCTCTTATCGGTTTCATCAGGAGACACGTCTAGCATATGTTCAGTTTCTATATATTTGAGAATGGGCGGAAACAAGTTGATTTTAACCCATGAGAGATACGTTCGGTGTATAATTACAGAAATGTACGTAAATCCCAGAATTACACAGAGCCCTCAAGTCTAACCATCATAATTATAAAACCCTATCTGGTAATGATGATAAGCTTACTCATCAAGTAAATCCCCTTGTAACTCAACTCTAGTTTAACTATGTGATCGTCACACCTATAATCTCCATAACAATGCATAAATGTTCAGACGTAAAGTGCAGGCTCGATATCCGACGCTAAGGCAACCTTAGATAATGGGGTTGATCCTGCTAGAATCACATATAGCGATTTCTGGCCTTCTATCTGTACTTATGTGCGAAAGCTGTTTCAATCTATATGGGATGCTGTGAATAATAGCGAACTTCATGAATAAAAAAAACCCTGTAGGCTATACTCATCTGAACAGCCAGAAACGTTTCAATCAAGCCATGATCAGGCGATGTAGAATCGGCCATTAACATTTACAAAAAAAAGAGCCAGTCCCAAGGTATATTCCATACCACGAAGATATCACAGTAAAACATAATCTTATCGACTGTATATGGATTTTAAGAGATTCTTTTTATCGAGCAACTACTTTAGAAGATCTTTCAGTCGGACGAAAGAAGACTATCTTGGGTTATTTGAGAGAAATCGGTTTGTTGTGTAAGTTTTAATGTGTGTATGTTTTAATGTGTTGGATTACTAAGCTATTAAATTGAATACTCATATTTTTGTTGATCGTCGCTATATAGCTGAAATATTGCCGAACCTTAAAGGAATAGAAAACCCTAAGGCGATGCATACTAATATCTAAAGAACTATATCATTAGCATTCGAAATACAAAACAAATCAGCTTTTCTAGTAATTCCGAATGAATGAGAACATTTTGAACATCAGAGCTATTGCCCAGATCAAGAATCCGTGGAGGTCGCCATTATAACAAGCCTGAGAGCCGTTAGCCAATGAAAATCCTTGAAATATCACCTGACATTATTCCTGTGACGTAGTTGTGCTCTAGGCAGTGTAGCTAATACCATGGAGACCAATTGTAAATTATTGTGCCGATGGCTTTGGACAGATCTGTGGACCTTTCTTTACGTTTAGAGACGATTATGAGGATCGTGATATATGAATGTCGAATTGATATACAGGTTGACATGTGGCATTTTGCATATGATTTCACGAGCTATCTTTCGTAGGCAGGAATATCAGGCCACATCACTCGATAGCAGTAGAAGAAACGTTGCTAATGCTGCCGTTGTTGTTGTTTAATGCTATATCTTATGGGATAGAGCCCGGATGACAGCGGGATTTCCATCACAGCGCCATCTACATAAAAACAGTATGACCTATCATACGTCACAGTCATTCCAACATGTCGCAGATCATGAAGTGCTAAAGTGTGAATGATAAATCGGTGTTTACTCAGCTGTATAATTTTTTCTACCCGTGTTTTTGGAATCTGATGGCATAATTCTGTCATGCCGAGCACGAGTTTAAGCAGAGTTTACTATTCTCCCCCTCTCTCTCGCTCTCTCTCTCTCTCTCAGTTGGAAGCCGACATCCAAAGAGAAATCTTCAACATCATCTTCTGTCTGTCAGAAAGAAATTGAACCAGGCATAAACTAAGAGATTTGAACTACAAACTACATACAGTGCCTTACTTCTGAATAGGCGAGCTCAAAGGAAGTTTACATAATGTCGGCTATAGACACGATCCCCTCGTGAAATCTATAGCACGGATAAATCATCAAATCGCATTTAGAAGCAGAATAGTGGGGGGATATTTTTGAATTGCCTCTTCTTTGTTTTCCATCACGCCGTGATCGGCCTTTTCTTACCGTGTTTACAGTGGCCCCCAGATTAGTGTAACTGTGTTATATAACTGCAGTTTGGTGCAAATTATTATTATATATACACCTAATGACGCTGGAAAACGTCGCGTTAAAAAAAAGGTGACAACCCACGAAACCTTTAATTGATTGTTCGCGCATTAAAGATATTTTATACAACCAATTTTCAGACCAGCTTCAGAGCATAATGTAGAGTTCGATATGTATCTAAATCACACGATTTTTTAGACTGCAGAAGGCTTAAGACATGAGTTCGTGGCATATACATGTATACTCAATTATTTACTGTTTATGTAAATAGAGAATGTTGATGTTCGTAGAGTTGACATATTAAAATATTAACTGTATGACCATGATGAAAACCATCAAACTTTAGAAAACATCTCAAGTTCGGCCTCGGTTTCAGGGCCACAAGAAAAAATGCATACAATCAACACATATTTAATCCAGGTTTCATAACATTTACCAAATGATTTCACTTTGTTGATGCTTTTCAATCCTGACCCTTTCATGCAACTATTTTCAGCTGGCAGAACCACACAACTTCTCTCGCCCTGTTCTAATCAAAGGAAGACCGAGAAAAGTTTCATATAGACACAAGAATACATATTGTATTGGATAATGTAATTTATCCAGTGGTCGCTTCTCTTTTTCACAGGAACTAACTCATTTATATTTGACGTTACGTCCACTTTCATGAAACTAATTTCTGCTGGCAGAACCAAACAACTTCCCTCGTGCTGTTCTAATCAAAGGAAGACCGAGAAAAGTTTCATATAGACACAAGAATACATATTGTATTGGATATTGTATTTAATTTATCCAGTGGTCGCTTCTCTTTTTCAAAGGAACTGACTCATTTATATTTGACGTTACGTCCGCTTCAACTTCGACGATAATAATCTAATGCATCCATTGCGCATGTATTGCAGGATATTGCAGGGCATATGGCCGCCCAAAGATATAGTTAGAGCGACATTGACGATCTCCTTAGAATATCTAAGTAGTTGGACATTTGTACAGGGAGCTAAGGGAGTTAAAATCTTGACCACCTCAATATTCGCTCGTGGCATTCCAAGTTAAAACAATATCGGGATCAAGGCCTTCTCCATAATCCATATCATTGTCTCCACAAAACAGTTAGCCTCTCTAGACAATGTAATGCGACCACAAGGGCAAGCCGTGAATCAACAGATAATTTTCATTGACGCATTAATTCTATGTGTTATCTTTCCACAGTTTACTTAATTTTATTTAATTCGCATCGCCTTTCTTAACTTCCACACCGGCTACTTTAATTCAAACCAACGTATAATTTGCTACAATTAATAAAGCGATTAAATTACCAGGGACAGGAGATATTGTTTCCTCGGAACGCATTTCGAACCATTTGCTGGATAATTTGATACACGTAGAAGACATTACAAGGTTTAGAAAATAAATGTCCACCTTTATAGCACAGACGTATGATGTGTCCCATCCCATTAGCGCCGGTTTAGCGAACCATTATTCTAAATGGTAGGATTCTGTCCAATTAGTACGGACTGTGGCCGTCATATGCTATTTTATGGTTCCCGTTGTTGGTTAAAATTTTCCGGCATCAACCTGTATTAGATTATTGAAAAGCTAGAACTGAATTATAATCAATAGTGTTGTTGATGCGGCTTTGTTGGAACACCTAAATCTGAGTTTTTGATGTTCCATTCGTACATGTTCGTTACGTAGAATATAACTGGAACTGAATACAGAAACCAGATCTCACATTCAGTAGACAGTCTTCGTCTATAAATAATTCTGTTTTCACAATCGAATGACCTCAGTAAGGTGGCTTTCCACTATAGACTTAAATCTATGTTATTTTCTTCATATTCAGTTTAAAAGTTCTCAATTTAATATACGTTCCAAATATAGAATAAAATTTGGCGAGTCCCACCCGATTTTGGAATATTTTCACGCTGCAATGATCAGGCTGTTTCGCTAATTTTCACTACTCCTCCAATGCTATTATTACCACTATGCTTTCCATCGATTGCTATTTGAATGCATAACGTCCATGTTAATTTCTTCATAGTCGGTTTATACATATTTGCAAATCCAATATAGAGTCACAATATAGAATAATAAAAATAGGAGGGTCCAGCTCCACGTTTATCTAATAACACAGGAAGACGTTTAATTCGTGGAATTTCGCTAGTTGTTTACAAGAAGAGCTCGAGTGACGTCACTGAAGGTGTCACTGTGATTGTGGCCTTATGACTTTACGAAAGCTGCGTCGCAACTTGCGCAAGTTGTCAATTTGAATACTGCCGAGCCACCGTATCATGTCTCAATCTTACCATGCAAATGAAGCCTGTGGGAGGCGTTCAACAGATTTCAGTGATGCCGGTAGTCATAGCGTTACATTTATTTCAAATTTATGCCACGGACGCTATCACTGTGTCACTTATATCAGGTGTGAATCTATATCAGAATCGTATGAAATTTCGGAATCCTACAGGAATATCTTAAATCATCAAAGACTATTGACCACATATAAAAGATTCTTCCATCTTATAGGATCATGTTGGATTCAATGTCAACGCCATAGAAGTGAATTCTAATCTCCATTTTCGACTGAAGGATTTCTTGAAAACAGAATATTTTGCAAAGTGTTACAATAAGAAATCTGTGATGGATACATGGAAGATAAAAAGCAAACCCTGAAATTTGGATTGTTTACACAGAATGCAGAGAGTATATACATATGAGACAGTCATGAAGAATCAACTAGAATACGTTTAACGATAAATGATCGGTGAATTATATTGTGACACGATCTGATGCATTGTCCCTGAAACTGTAGATTTAGCCACTAAAACTAAGATCCTGACTGATAAATACTGACAAGAATAGGTTGCAGAAAACGGCCATAGTGAAATCCAAAATGGCCGCTATTGAATTATTTTCTTGTGACATCATCTGAAGCTTTACCCCCGAAAGTTTGGGTATAGCCACAGGAATCAAACTCCTAACGGGTTACATCTGACGACGATACAGCTCACCAATCGCCAATGTACGAGTTGTCACAGCGAAACATTTCACCAATTACCAGTATAAGAGTTGTCAGAGCATTTCCATCATAGCTCTCTAGATTTGTATCTAATACCGCTTATGCCGGTGCTAGGGGCCGTGTGGTCATATCATCCATGTTGCCACATGAACAGGTGCAATAAAAGCGTACCTGAGATACAACACATATCACGAATCGTTAGAATCTTGGTATGTGCTTTAGAATAGGTTTACCAGAAGACTATTCTGTGAAGTCATATGACGCAGTCAGTATGTCGGCACCTCTTCCCATTTCCCTTATATGTGTTGTAATAGTGATCATATATGTTATGAAATGTCTATGGATCCACCATATGAAGCATTGCCCCTGAAAATATTGAAGTAACCACCGGACTAAATATTATCACGCCGTTTTTAAAGAATATACTGACAAAACTAAGTTTCAGATGGCGGTCATTTTGAAATCGATGGTCACCCAAGGATTGATGTAAGAAATTGCAACAAATCGAAATTCGTAATTTAAGTAAATTTTAGAGTTAATTTAGCCTTGTTGCCAAGAATGGAGCCAAAACGCCCACAAATTTACACAAGCCTGTGGGCCACGGGACCCAAGTGGATGAAAAACAATGAACATCAATCAAGACCAAATTGTCGTACTTTGTCCAAACCAACACCAAGTTGTCGTATTTGGCCCAATAATACGGTGCTATTCCGCCTAACCAGCGTTCAGAAAAAAACACAGGAATATGTTAGCATGTGGGTGCATTCTTTGTGCTTATCTCTGTCTTGTTTTCATCCCAGCCCCCTCCAAATCCCACCGCCCCCCTTCCACCCCGTTGATTGCAACAGATGCATTCAGTGTTCATTGTGTCATCTGATGGTGATTTAATAATTGTCACAGTCAATAATCAATGCAATAAAAGAAAATTTAATTATAAAATTCAAGCGATGAATGAAACGCTTCCTTTCAATTAGGCCCATCAAAACCAGATTACATGGATATAGGAATTCCTAAATTTCCCCGCGTTTTGTGTGTTTGTTTTTTTGGTTTTAATTTTTTACTGTGGATGCCAATCATAGATCTTCAGAGAACGATCCTGTGCGGCATGCTCGAGTTTCGAAAACGAAAGATTGCGAAGAATTAGGCCAAGTAAAGTCTAACTGATAACTACATAAGGCGAAGCTCATCTTGATTATAATTCAAAAGTTAACGAAGAGGTGTCTCGCTTAATTCGCCGCCACCTAATTCAAAAGCTACCTAGAAGAAAAATAAGATAAGGTAGGAAGCTAAGATACCATTAACACATTATGGAATTGGTACTACACTGTGGAGGTCAAACGTATACCGTTCTACTGTGAGGGTACAAACACATTACATTGGATATTAGGCTGTACACTGGGGTAAATACTTTTCGCAACGACTGTGGAAATAGAAGCAGTATCCACTTGTATCAAACATGTACCACCGACATCGTCGACATGTGTAATGATTTTTATGGGCGATTGAGCGATTTCCTACAACTTTTAGATACAATTTTGACGTTATTTCACCACACCCCATATTCTTGATAAATCTTGTGAAATAATCACAAGAGACTGAGAGATTGTTGATCAGATTCAGTCATGTTATCTAACCACAAACTACCAAGGACGTCTCCATCAGTGAGGAAATCTGACGAAACGAGGCGAAATACAATACCCGCCTTCCCTCCTGTTCCTTACATTAGCAGACAGTTAAAGCGGAACAGACCAAAGTGCAGTGAGCGCTAGCGCCACCTTGCGGCCGAAACCGGCATTAGGAATAGCGCAAAACCCGCATTCGCGACAGTTGTGGAATGTCAGCAAGTCACGCGTATGCCACTCATGGTAACCCATGGTCGGTATTCTCTACATGGTATGAAGATATTGGGGAGGTTCGCGGAATAATGAGCTGTTGTTCTATTGTTTGTCAGCTAACCACTGGGGAACATTTATATTTGGCGGCAGCCTTCGCGAGTAGCGACACGGAAAGTGTCTCCCCATACTGTCCTTTTCGGATACGCTGATATTCCTGCTAACAGACGTTCAGTCAAAGACCGAGAATACAATTATTCTACAAATTCGTAATTTTATACCCGATGTTTGGTTCGTGATTTTCTAAGGAGCGACGAAGGTGATATACAATGAGATATCTAATGAAATGATATTACTTTCTGATGTCAGTCATCGGAGTTAATTAAATCTCATATTGATCTGATGCCTGGACGTTTTGTTGTTGATATGAGGGCCAGTAATACAACCCTATCTAATAAGTTTCGTAACCTCTGGAAATAATGAACTGATCTTCTACGTATTTTTAATTCCAGGCGCAATTATATCTTTTTTCTGGAGTTGTGTTTTGGCATCCGACAGAGCGAAATTATTCTCAAAAATGTTTCAGCTGGACAACTGATATGAGTTAGAGAGTTCAAATTCTCCAGTTTTCTTTATTGGAACGAATGAATCTGTTCTGTGAATAGATCAGTAAGCGAGGAGGCATGACGTCGATTCATTGTGAGAAAAGTCCATAAACTGCACTTCCTTCAGATACAGTGTACGCATACATGGTTACCCGCATATTTTAACCCTACCAGGCCTGGATAATTTGCGGTCTGTCCCAGCCTGGAGTGCACAGTCAGAAAAAAAGGTGATAACTATCACCGCGAAAAGGTGATGAGTTGGAGCCATCACCTCTAAAGAGTGATGAGTAATGATTGTAAATTTAGATCCTCGCCTTTAAATGTGATGCGACAAATCATCACCCT
Organism: Hanleya hanleyi; assembly: GCA_036873755.1. Classification (NCBI taxonomy): domain Eukaryota; kingdom Metazoa; phylum Mollusca; class Polyplacophora; order Lepidopleurida; family Hanleyidae; genus Hanleya; species Hanleya hanleyi. The sequence continues at coordinate 79,902 of JAVTVY010024676.1, forward strand.
TAAAAGATGATGACCTGCACCATTTAAAGGTGACGGCTCTAACTCACCACCTTTCAAAGGTGATGGCCAGGTTTGATCACCATTAAAGGGGGATGGGCCATCACCTAGTTGCTGGCTGTGTATGAGACGCATTTAGCCCCCTCCGCCTCTATTTATGCTCATTACTCCTTGGGGTACACGGCCGAGGGGGCGGGGGATAATCCCAGGCCAGATTTGGTTAATTATCGTCATACTGGTGTTTGGTGCACTCGGACAATACATATCTTCATCGCCATGTTCACGGTTTGCTCATACATGTATATCTTGCTAAATTAAACATGAATTAAACTTACCAGGCGAACACTCACTGATAATGTATCGTCCAAAATTCGATAATGAACAGATGCACATTCGACCGGTGACGATAGAATTCTACTCGTAGCTAATAGGCTGAGCATGTCGGATGAAATGATTGCTCCAAAAAAAGATTGCCAACGTCTATATCTTCGGACCAAGTAGGTTTTGGTAGCAAACCGTCACACAAATAATTATGAAATTAAAAAAACACTACTTCCTATGTTGTATAATGCACTCATATGTCACATCCACTAGAATTGTCATTTCTCCCCTGAATACAAATATTCATCATTTCAGATAATGGTCACCAAGTAGCATGATTCCCCGAAGGAAGTCCTCAGACGATGCTACTATACCATCACGGACAAATACGCAATACCCGGCGAGGCCAATCTTTATCATGTTATATCATACGATATTTATTGACGTGTGTATCCGCATTGAAGAGAACGACATGCCTAGAATACGTAAAATATTTAACCCAATCAGGCCTCGGCGATTTGGCGTGGCTATTATCTTGGTTACCCCTTGGGAAAGAGGACTGAAAAGTTCCCCACTGTGTTTCTACTAGAAAATGCGAATAATCTAAGATGACCGCCATGATAACGTCCCAATGACGTCTTCTTTTTTGCAGCCATTTTTCGTCCATTTTTTTTACCCATTTTCCGATGTTTCTGTACTGTCTCATACAATAATGAATACGATAAAGAATAATTAATTTTGGCAAAATAAATCACTTTTATACCAATTTAGAGAAAAAGGAAACCTCGTGTCCGCCATTTTGAATCAATTTGCACATAGGATGCAAAAGACAGTTTCGTACTAAACATGAGGAAGAATCCCAAAGTTGAAGGTGTCAAATAGTGGAATTTCCACAAGCACTTACTTGCAAAATTGAAAATGCCATAATTTTAGATTGCATTGATAAAAATTCAGCCTAGAGTTTGACCGAAAATCAGAATTAATGAATTTAGGAAAAAATATCAAGTTTAGTGGAATGCGGTTTTAATTTTGGTGTCATTTTTGAAGCTGTGACAGAAAGCAAGATATAGAAAAACATGCAGGCGATATTTAAGCGATTTGCACATTTTTTAGGCTAGTGGATTCACTTGATAAAGTCGGGTGAAAGAAGACTGTTAATTCTCTCTCTCTCTCTCCTCCTTGACAAAGTCGCAGAAGATATGAACGTCTCATTTGCGTAGTGGATACGTCAGCAGTCAGGAGAAGTTGGTATATTTCGTCGAAAATCAGCTCACAGTTGAGTGTTTTTGTTGTTGCGGAAATGACACACCAGTTACGCAATTCCTTTCCTAACGTTCTATGTTTTGGCATGAAAATGTTCCTGAGATAGATATAATTATTTTGATGTATTTAGACCAGTGTCTGGTCGAGGAACCAATCGTAGTCCTATAAGCAGCAAGCCTTCAAGAAATTATACGACAGAATACCCGTATTACGCAAATACTCTCAGAATGATGCCAATAAGATTCGCGGGAAAGTCAGAAAGTTGCAGCTTACGTGTTCTCTCCACTCTGGAGCTGCGGCGAAATATTGCAATATGCACTCCGTGGCCAAAAATTGAGACGCATTATTTCCGATAACTCTCGACAGTCTTTTGATGGTCCTTTGTTTTTTCTCTGCACCAAGAAAACGATTGAGTCACGACTTCATGATTGGAAAACTTTTTTCAATTGAGTAATATTTCAAACAAGGCGAAATCCCATTATCTTCTCATCTCCATAGAAGTTCTTCGGTGGAGCGGCACTGTTTTATAGGCTCAGTACGACAGCAATTCAACATGTGCATTGTTTATATTTTCAGTAAACTCAGATCTAAAGGAAAGGTGAAACAAGTGCATTGGTCTACTCGTCTTCATATGAATAATAACTTCAGACACCTTACACAGTAAACTTAACAGCGCACATGGCCCGGTAACTAGCCACTTACATATTTTCTACTGATATGAATATAGATCAGGGTATAGCTTCACTACCGCAAAAAAATCGATTATGCCGGATTGGCGCATGTATATCTGTTCTTTTGTGAATACAACCATATCCAGGCGTTTTCAAAAATCAAAATCGATCATTTCTGAGTGCGTTCAATCACACTCACCAAACATTATATAGACGATCTTCTCGCTGTGGATAATCGCTATATGAATAGTGAAGGATATATCCACCTTTACTGGATTTGGAGGAAACTACAGATATACCTAACGGCACATCATATTTAGATCTATATATCTATTAAAATGAAGCGGGCCTTCTCTCCCATCGACCAAGAAGAGATTACAATTTCGCCATCGTAAACTATACCTTTCTGGACAGCAATATTCCAGTGGAACCTGCATATTATGCATACACACATGCATCTCGCCTAGTGGCATTTGCTAGATCCTTTGTTGAATGTGACGATTTTAATCAACGTCACAAAACTTTATTGCAGAGATTTATAAAAAAGGCTATACCACGAACAGTAAACATCTCCACTCAAAGTTTCTCAAATTTGGCGATACATATCGCGTGCTGATACCAAAATACAGGAGTAGCGTGCAAGATTGATGGCGTTACGTTTCGTAACTTGCGTATAATTCCGCTTAAGCCGGAGCTAGGGGTCGTATGAACCCATGTACTTCAAGATCCTCATGATGTTCATATGAACAGGCAATATCAAAGCGTGACTGATATATATCATTCTCTAGATAACGACTTTACAGCGAAAATCGTATGGATTAATAATACACAGCAGCGACACTGATTTGATATTTTTGGAACATCATTGTTGCCGGCTTCATTGAAAACTGTTGACCACTCTCTCTTGCTTTTTGTGTGTGTGTGTTTTTTTTTAATTTGGTGCTAATGCTGTTATATGTGATATGGAATTGGTCTTTGACTTATAGACGCGGAAAGTCGGTAATGGACGACGGCTGAATTGTTGAATGATGGATTAGGCTATTGTATTTCAAGTCTTTAAAGATGTTCGTGCGATTATTCGACATTGTAATTGTTAAAGAGCATGATGAGTACTACTTTTGCTGCAAAGTTATATTTATCCCTTTTCTTCATCACTGGACAGATACATTAGAAAATTAACTTGGTGCTTATCTCTGTTTATCGAAGAATTCTAGCGACCTTGACTCTACGTAAACTTTTAGAAACTGTTGAGAAAACAATACATGGATCCAGCGTTACTCAGGAAAAGTTGTTTCTATTTCTGCAACAAACTCGCACATTCATTATCTGAGTACGTGGTTGGGAATGATCATAGCAATTCAAATTGCGGCAAACGGTGTTGGAATAATCACCAAGGAGTTATAAATATTACGAGACTCGTTGCCGCTCACACCGCGTGCGCTGACGCAACGCTTGTTGACGTCACGCTGTAACAAAATGTTTGTACACCAGTGGGCAGGTATTCCTTCGCACGTTTGGCTGTGGTTAGTACTGATGTAAATATGTTGTCTTCCCTGTGATTCGGACAAATTTTAATAATATGGAGTGTGTTGCTCTTGTTAAATCGATGAACAATGTATATGATGGGTCACGATACCATTATATAGGATTGAGGCAATTTGATCGCGACTTGTGACATTTATTTTTGCCTGGTTATGGAATTCCTGAAGCAAAAGTCACTTCCATGATAATATGCTGTGCTGGGAGCACAATGTACAAAAGGACGCTCTCGACTGATATTCCAACTCTGGGTCATTCAGCGCTCATTTTTGTCCCCCGCCGCAACGCGGCCGGGGACTTTAAAATGGTTCTTGATTCTATGTGTCCGTGCATGTCTGTTCGAATGATTACTTCCTAACGCTTTGTTGGATTCTTCCGAAATTCGGCATACGCATTCCTTGCGACAAGACGTCAGTCGGTATCGCGTTTCAGCAACATCTGCCTGAAGGTGGCGCCACTGGGTCAAAATGGTTCTTGCTTCTATGTGTCCGTGTGTGTCCATGCATGTCTGTTCGAATGATTACTTCCTAACGCTTTGTTGGATTCTTCCGAAATTCGGCATACGCATTCCTTGCGACACGACGCCATTCGGTATCGCGTTTCAGCAACATCTGCCTGAAGGTGGCGCCACTGGGTCAAAATGGTTCTTGCTTCAATGTGTCCGTGCATGTCCGTGCATGTCTGTTCGAATGATTACTTCCTAACGCTTTGTTGGATTCTTCCGAAATTCGGCATACGCATTCCTTGCAACAAGACGCCAGTCGGTATCGCATTTCAGCAACATCTACCTGAAGGTGGCGCCACTGGATCAATATGAATCTTGCTTCTTTGTGTCTGTGGATGTCAGCTACAAGCGATAACTTCCAAACGCTTTCTTGGATTCTTTCGAAATTTGACACACGAATTCTTTATGAGAAGACGCGGTTGCGTACTGGATTTCAGTAACATTTGGCTGAAGGTGACGCCACTGAGTTTCGCTTCTTCATGCCCGTTCCAGTTAAAATGGGTCTTGCTGTCTTTGCGTCTGTGTCTGTTCAAATCCTTCACAGGCGATAACTTCCAAAAGATTTGTCGATTCCTTCGAAATTTAGCATATACACTCCTTATGACCAGACATGGGTTGGTATTGCGTTTCAGCAAGATCCCCCTGAAGGTGGCGCCACTGGGTCTTGTTCCAATCTTCTGTTCATGTCCGTGGTTTCCATTCAAATTCTTCACAAGCGATAATTTCCAAATGCTTTGTCTAATAATTAGGCATCCCTAAATGCCTAAATGCGTTTGTCATTTGTTCTTCTTTCTTCCGCTTCTCACTGTTTTGAATTTGTCGCTTTAAATGAAGGACACCATTTTCTTATATTTGCTGTCCAGTCCTTCTATTCCACATCATATGATTTACACTAAAGCTTTTGCAGGAACCATATTTGTTTTCAGAAGTATAATATGAAATAACTGGCGGGGGAATCCCGCAGTACCGAACCTGTGTTAGTTTTGAATTTGTGTCGCCTTAAATGAAGGACATTTCCTTCAACTTTGCTATGAAATCATTCTATTCCACATCATATGATTTACCCTAAAGCTTTTGCATGAACCTTATTATATTTCAGAAGTATAATATGAAATAACTGGCGGGGAAATCCCCGCAGTACCGAACCCCTGTTTTTTAAAATTTCGTGTAGTCTAAAATGAAGGACAACATTTTCTTCAATTTTGTTATCAAATAATTGTATCTCACATCATATGATTTACCCTAAAGCTTCTGCAGGAACCATTTGTGTCCACAGTGTAACTTACTATATTAATTACAACTGAGTTCCTAAAGTTTGGGTGCACACTGTGCATATCAATTTCCTGAATTGAATTGAATTCCACCTTGTGGTTTTTCGGACTGTGATAGATGATGGCATGCAGTTGTCAGTGTGGTTGTTTCATGTACAGGGAGCTTTCTATGGCTTTCATGTCAGCACACCTACCACTACCCTCATGACCCTCAAGAAGAGCATGTCCCCATCCCCAGGGCGCCGAGCCGCACCCTCTATCTCCCAAACTAGCCCTCGCCCGACCCTCATATATTGTGTTTGAGCATATATCTCCAATATATCTTGGCAGAAGCTGAAATTTGTGTGTTGTCTGCAATATTGGGATAATATTGGGATAATTGTAACCCCAAAAGGTTTCAATTTATCAGGCACAGACCCATGTTTTTGTATTTGGTAAATGGATCCCTTGTCTACATGTATATATTTTTGCTTGGAATTGTTTTTCTTGCCAATCCGCTTCTGGGTGGCGCCACCTTGGGCCAAATTAAATTGCATCTCCAGACAATAACTTTTGAAAACCTTAAGGATTCTTTCCAAATTTGGTGTGGTGGTACCTTGTCTCAAGATCTGGCTTGAGAATGTTTTTCATGTTGATAGGGGGACTACCTGAAAGCTAAGTTAAGTGTTTCCAGACAATAACTTTTAAAAACCTGAACCGATTCATTCCAAATTTGGTGTGTAGGTACCTCGCCTCAATTTCTCGTTTGGCATTGTTTTTCATGCCGATCCGCTTATAGGTGGTGCCACCTGGGGGTAAATTTAAAATTGTTTCCAGACAATAACTTTTTAATACTTAATAATGAACTTGGTATACATGTACCTTACCTGAAGGTTTCACTTGGTATTGTTTTTCTTGTCGATCTGCTCATAGGTGGCGCCACCTGTAGGCCAAGTTAACATTTTCTGTTTCCAATGTCAAGGGATCTTGCTTCAAGATCTCGGTTGGGATTATTTTTTATGCCTATCTGCCTACACATGGCGCTACCTGAGGGCCAAGGTAAAATTGCATTTCCGGACAGTAACTGTTGGACCTTAATGGATTCTTTTAAATTTGGTATGTGGATACCCTCAAGTTATCTTATGGGGCCATGTTAATGATGTTTTTCCTAAGTTTTACGTTTTTACTTTCTTCACAAATGATGAATGTTTACTAAAGATGCAAAAGGCATGCCTCCAATCGTATTCGATCGACTGTATCTAGTTGCATATGCATTCCTTGTGACAAAATGTTGATTGGTATTGTGTTTCAGAAAGATCTGCCTGTAGGTGGCGCCATTAGGGTTCTTTCCGTTCTTTTGTGCTGCAAGCAATAACTTTGAAATGCTTTGAAATGTTGCTCGAAATTTGGTTTCCGGGCAATAACTTGAGAACTGCTCATCAAATTCTTCCCAAATTAGGCATGCATATAAATTGTACCTTGCCATGAGATGTTGCTTGGGAGTGCGTTATCCGCTTCTGCTCAGAAAGTGACGCCACCTGATGACAAAATCTGAGATTTGTTTTTGGCCAATAACTTGAGAACTGCATGCTCATCGGATTCTTCTCAAATTTAGCATGCATTTACATGTACCATGCCAGGAGATGTTGCATGGGATTGCCTTTCACTCACTTGCACTTACAGGTGGCGCCACCTGGTGGCAAAATCCCAAATTTGTCTCCCGGTAATACCATGACCTAAGATGTCGCTTGAGATTGCATTTCGCCCACTTGCGCCTATAGGTGGCGCCATCAGGTGTTAAAATCAAAATTTGTTTTCAGCTATTAACTTGAGAACTGCTCATCGGAATCTCCTCAAATTTAGCATGCATGTATCATGCCAGGAGATGTTGCGTGGGATTGCGTTTCGCTCACTTTTACTTACAGGTGGTGCCACTTGGTGGCGAAATACCAGATTTGTTTCCGGGTAATAACTTGAGAACCGCTCGTCAGATTCTTCTTAAATCTGGTATGAATATATCATGACATGTGATGTCGCTTAGGATTGCGTTTCGCCCACTTGTGCTTACAGGTAGCACCACCTCGTGTCGAATCTAAATTTGATTTCGCTCATCAGGTTTTTCTCCAATTTGGTATGCAGGTACCATGCTATGATATATCCCTTGAGATTGTATTTCACCTGCTTTTGCATACTGGTGGCGACACCTGGTGGAAAAAACTGAAATTTGTTTCTGGCAATAATTTGACAACTGCTCATCGCATTCTTCTCAAATTTGGTATTCATGTGTCATAAGATGTCACTTGGGATTGTGTTTCGCACACTTGTGCATACAAATCTAAATTTGGTTTCCGGGCAATAACCCCCTCTTCAGATTCTTTCCAAAGTTTGTATGCTGATACACCATGTCATGAGATGATCCTTGGGATTGCATTTCGCCCACTTGCACCTACAGGTGGCGACACCTGGTGGCAAATTTAAAATTTGGTTTCCAGACAATAGGTTGAGGATGCATTCAGCTTCTTGTCAAATTTGGTTTTCAGATAATATGCCTTGAGATGTCACTTGGGGTCGCTTCTCGGTTACATAATTTCCATGTTTCATTGCATGGAAGCTAATTTACAGAAGCAAAAAATGTTCAGTCAACCGTTCTAAGTTGATTTTAAAACTTGGGAAGGCAGAATTAAGACCCTCCGCATCCAACGCCTATGAAGTATAGCAGTTGCCTCCCTCATGTATATCCCCTCGAGACCAAAAATGCTAAAAAATATTGCTGCCATTTCGGCGGGGGACTTGGCATCCTCTGGCTGCTTGTTCTGATTAAGAAGCAAATTTCTATTTTTGTGAAAACAAAATCTTATTTTGAGATGCAAAAATTCGTCTCCATAATTTGCCAACACCACCAAAATCTTGTCAGTCCTTTGCCCATCTTGCAAGATAATTATACCCAAATTTCATGGAAATCAAACACGTTGTTCAGAAGATATGATGTTACACATGTTTACCTGCATTCATGTCTATAGCATCACCTAGTGAAGGCCAAATGCCACGAAAAACAAGCAGGTGAAATCTAAAGCCCTAGGGAGATGGCACATTTATAAGAGTTCAATGGAAAAAAAACTTTAGTCATGATAATGGTTATGGAGGTTTTGACATTAAGTCAGATAATTGAGATTTTTCATTTAAATGATAATTTGGTTAGCACTGAAAGGGAATTATCAATGAGCATTAACTGAGTGATAGTTTGTGATTTTATTCATTGAAAATTGGCCAGAATGCATCTCCAGACATCTGGAAGCTCAGGGCTATAATTGGGATAGCCATACCAATGAACTGGATCAAATTACTACATAAGTATTGGAGAGTGAAGTGTTTACTTTGTTGACACAAGTGGTCCACCAGTCCCCTTATGTAAAGTGCATTGTGCAATAAGTCAACCACTTCAGATTTTGTAGCTGAATGGTCAACATACAATAGGTAAGCATGCC
>JAVTVY010024680.1:0-90206 GCA_036873755.1 Hanleya hanleyi
AACAATACCTCGCAGCCGTGCAGTTATATTGTGCACTTTCGGTTGCATGACATTTGGCAAATAGCTATTTTGAATGATTCTCTTTCAGAGCGCAGCCTCTCTATCCTCATTCTCGCAAGCCAGGGTCTAAATTCGCTGGTATTGATGTTCCCGTCCTCTTCCGCACTCAGAATCCCTTTAGAATAGCATTAATCACTTCTGTAAATTCCATACTTATGTGTATCAGCAGACAATGCGCAGAAACATATTACATTTGACGTCATTCTCTCAAGTCGGAGCCCATTTCTGCTAGAATTTACTGGTTCTATACAAAATTTACGTTACTTTGTCAATCAGTTTACGTCATATATAGCAGATACTGGCCATAGATGTTGACCTCGTGGCCAAAAGCTGGGGCCTTTGTTTTCCTGGAGGGGTTTTCGAGTTTGATTTCGATACTTAGATACCTTTCGCATTGACTTTAACTTGGCGGTCATTTTCGCGAATGCAACAATTTGATGTATCAAAAGATAATAACGAGAATTCGACATCATTCTCTTACACACAGACCTTGTTTAGTGAACTAGCCCCGAAACTTCGCACTTGAATCACCTTCGAAATGACAAACATATTCGCAAATTGAGTATAGGATGATATCCATTAATACTAACTAGAAATGTTTCTTGTTTGCAGAATTTGATTTTAAAGAAAAGAAATTAATAAAATTAGCAACCTTCGAAAAGGCTTGGCCGAACATGTCAGATGAGATGATATTTGCTAAGAATGAAATAGTTAATCATTTATATAGAAGAAGCAAACCATGTCTTGGTATTGACTTGCTGCGTGGAAAAGAGTGGCAAGGAATTTAGTTCGCAGATGATAACGAACGTAAATGCAGAAACCTAATTAATTATTTTAATCGAATATCAAGACTGTAACAGGCCTCAATTTGAATAGTGAAAAAGTGTCATTATGCCTGTTCGATAAAGCCTTAAATCGCCACAGATCGAAGTGATAGACCCGATACTAAATTTATTGAAAAATAACTTTGAAGGAAATATAAATTCTCCATTTTGATCGGCAAATTAACCGAGAAGGGAGACTGAAGAGCGCAGATTTTCGCGCTATGACTAAATCCTCGAAATTTATTTGGATTTACAAATGTTTGAAAGCCTTTTTGATTTGCAAAAGGTAACGACTGAACCGAATGTTTTGAAACTTGGCATAGACGATATTTGTACCAAAACATTGCCAAAGCGATCATGGTGAGTTCGTCTGTCAATTCAGTATAGACGGAACGGCAGAGTCAAAATCGTCGGATTTTGAATGGGGAAAGTGAATATATATATATATATATATATGGCATCAGAACTATTACGCAATCCCTACAATTGTGGGTTACTAGTTGAAAATTACATCCCTTGGCATAAAACACTGGCAGATGGCGCTTTTTTCTACAATTACCACTACCTCTGCTGATATGTCTTTCACTGTATTATTGCCACTGCCGCAGGTTTTGACTACAATGTAGTCATTTCTCACTTGTTTTTTTAGTTTCTATGAGAATGATTATAATTGAGATTCTATTGTTTGGACACAATTTTGTATTAAAATGGCTTAAACACAAAATCTTTCGTGTGTATGCCAATATGATACGTTTAATTATCTACATCCAGGTGGCACACGTTTTACTGGCCAGTAAGATCTCTATCCCGGGAATTATGCAATATATAACGATAATTCTGCATGTATATTTCAGTGTGGTCGGTTGAACAGTGTTAACCCAGTGAAGTTCCCAAAGTTTTCCCTGTGCGATCATACTATTCGGTAACTTATTATTCGAAACAATTCGATTAATAAATTTCACGCTGAATAGTCTTTCGGGTGTCAGTGATCGGGTACATGGTAATTTACATGCGCAGTTTCATGCATGTTAATGGGTATTTACAGATATTATTCAAGACTAACACAAGACAGCGGTACTCGCACTTTCAACAACCAGGCCACTATTATGAACCCCCCACTATTCTTTACGGTATACTTCATATTTTCTAAAATGGTTTAACTCTATCTGGCCTAGGCAATTTGAGGGTGTACTGGTGCTGGGACCCCCCTCCCTCTCTCTCTTTATATTTTCTTTATCCCCGAGACTGGTGAGGTGAAACTTACTCCACAATATCTTTCTACCAGAAAAAAAAATTCTCAGATGACCTCACTGATCACATCGCATGCAGTGACGCCATTTTCCAAGAAGGTATTATTCGGTCCGAGTTTTCAAATTTGTTTTTCTATTTATTCAAATTTCTTCGCAAAAACTACATAATTATAATTATCTGATGTGAAAGAAAATAGTTTTGCGCAGTTTTATCCAAAACAAGGGAAAATATTTTGAATAAAAATGATAAAATGACCCCAGCCACAAAGTCACAAAGTTCCAGAACTCATTTTGTCGACAGTGTCACTGTTTTTGAAGGATGCCATTTAGTGGGGAGTATAACCTATACATCGTTTCAAATGGTGATACAGCATGCATGAAACTTGGCAAGAATACCCCCATTGGGTGTTTATTAAAAAAGTTATTTGAAGAAGAGCAGAGTGGCTTAATCTCTGTTTCGTAAAGTAAATTTAAGGGAAATTCTGGGATGTAACGCTTATGTAATCTCCTTATTTTGTTTTAAATATTTATCTCAGACATGCTTTGATTGTGCCTGTTCATTCGAACACTATGGAGATCTAAACACATGGCGTTCAATTTACCCTTAGCCCTGGATTAAGCGGAATTATATACAAAGGTTACGTGGGGCCAGGGGTCCCGCAAGCTACGATCGTATTCTGCCGTCAGTGTGCAATAGTACACATAATTTAGGCATGTTTTTTTTATCGACACATTTTTCACAGGATCTAATAAATGCTAGTGAGCAATATATGTATACACCATGTGCCCTTCTTGGTAGTTAACTATATCAAAATAAAATAAAAATGGGTAGTTAACAATGTTAAGACTATAATCGTCTCTCTTGTCGTAGAGTCGGCCTGGGAGTAAACCATTTTTATTTTTATTAAAGTATAGGTCCAAATACGATGCATCAGTAAGTGGTTTCGTTCAAGTCCAGTGAAGGGGATATATTTCCTGTTGGGCGTCGCTAAAATAGGGAAGTAGTAGACAAAGAGCAGAAAAGGGTCAGTTGACGGAGGTCGAGGCCGCTATAGCTTCGCTACTTCCATTCACGTGACCGGAAGTGACCCCGAGATACGACCCGCGGGGATGCGGTCTCTTCCACCGCAGTGGATAAGGTAGCTACTTCCACCGACGAAAGGTAGTCCCCAGTCACTTTAGGGTTAATTTACTCCCCAGGCTCGTCAATGTTAATTTACGCTCAGTCACTTCAATGACCTATGGCCTTAGGATGACGTAGCACGTACATTTTGAAATCACGGGCACGGGACATCTCCGGTCATCTTCAAGGTTGTCCAGTCATCTTCAGGAATGTTCGGTAATCTTCTAGAATCTCGGGTAATTTTCGGAAATGTCCGGTAAATACGCTACCTTTCCAGTCATCAGTTGGCCTATGTTCTAACGGTGTGTGGCCTATGCATCGAGAGAGGGGAATCCCCATGAAACTTTGGGGATTCGAACCTGCATTGTCGGCTCCGGATGCTGGTACATTAGTCATCTCAGCCACGGCAGTTACATAATATTGAAGTATGGAAATACCCTTATCTACCTTATATAGTATAGATCGGGTCTCCGACACTTTGCTCCATTACTATGTGTAAGCATAATGACAATTGCGTAACGTGTGCGTCACCAAACTGTGTGTAGAGCAGTGAAAGCGTTACGGTACCAGTTATCCGTTAGACAGCTCCCTAAGGGTCTTCGGGTAGTCCAGGATACTGTAATGGCAACATGTCCTGCACCAGCTATCTATGCGTATAGGGTCGAAATTATCCGCAAAAGTCATCTCCCGACCACTGGATTATCTGCCCCTGATATACCACGACGCGCTTCGCATTCTCTGCGACTCGGTCATTTCACAGTTCAGGTCACTATATTCCCACCTTGGTGTAAATATTTTCTCCGCAGTTGAAACAGTTCTGCTTGCAACTGTGAATCGTGGTGTAAATATTTACTCTGCTGTGGAAACATCCCCACGGCGATGTAAACTATTCCCTCCGCGAAGAACATATTTACACCTCGGTGGGAAAGTTTATACCGCAGTGGAAATATAAAAGCATAATGTATAGCACAAGGCTATTTTATGAATAACAACTTCATCTAGTGCTCATGGTGCTGACGTTTCGTTGAAGATTCTCCAACTTTCTCAACGCTCATTAGCTTATTAGCAATAACAGCAGTAGTAGTAAAAGCTCAAATTGGGTATTATTTATGCAAATGAGATGAATTTGTGGAGCATGTGTGGAGCTCTCGTCCAATCAGAAGCGAGTATTTCAAATCCGTCACAGAGCTCTCGTCCAATCAGAAGCGAGTATTTCAAATTGACCAAAAAGCTACCTCCAGCACAGGAGAGTTCCAATTTTTCCAGGTCAAAAATAGTTCCATGTATTCATCCGCGGTCATGCGGTTTTGGTGGTGATGCGGTCTGCTTCCGCGGAGAAAAAGTAGTCCCTAGATAAAATGGTCGGATGGGGTCGAGTGAGGTATCAAAGTGAAGCTTATGTGAAGGGGCATCTAATGGGCTGGGTGTGGGATTGAACTATCGGCATTCTGCGCATGCGCGGTGGCCCAAGGGTATGAAAATAGCCGTTTTGGAGCTAGGGGAGCCACTAATGGGCCGATGGAGTTCTATGAGGTATCAAAGTGAAGCATTCGTGAAGGGGCATCTGATGGGCTGGGTGTGGGGTTGAAATATCGGCATTCTGCGCATGCGCGGTGGCCGAAGGGTATGGAAATAGACGTTTTGGAGCTAGGGGAGCCACTAATGGGCCGATGGAGTTGTATGAGGTATCAAAGTGAAGCCTATGTGAAGGGGCATCCAGACATAGGTGGGTGCATGTAAAATTTTTCCTGAAAAAAAAAAATACGGAACACGGACTTTATCGAAAAACCTGGGAAAATGCCTATATGGGGTATGGGGGGTATATAGGTCGCCGGGCTTAACGGGGCTTGCCTATCAATAGAGTTATCTCCCCCTAGTTCCAGGGTGGGTGTATGTAAAATTTTTCCTGAAAAAATACGGAATACGGACTTTATCCTAAATTACGAGAAAATGCCTATATGGGGTATGGGAGGTATAGGATCAATGTTTGTCCCCTGGGAAACCTACTTCTCGACATTTGCGGTATGGGTTGTGGGGTCGCGTTTTCTTAGTCTCGTCATTTAGAACATGATAGGAAGTGTCCCGGCACGAATCGGTGAAATTTTTGAAAAAAGTCACCGAGCCCCATATAGGCCCATACTGGGGTATAGGATCAATGTTTGTCCCCCTGGGAAACGTACTTCTATACATTTGCGGTAGGGTTGTGGGGTCTCGTTTTACTCGTCTCGTCAAGACAAACATGATAGGAAGTGTCCCCGTGCGAATCGGTGAAATTTTTGAAAAAGTACGATATAGCCCCATATAGACATATATATATAAATATATATTCCCATACTGGGGTATAGGTTCAATGTTTATCCTACCGGAAAACCCACTTCTATACATTTGCGGTAGGGTTGTGGGGTCTCGTTTTTCACGTCTCGTCATGTAGAACATGATAGGAAGTGTTGCGGAGCGAATCGGTGAAATTTATGAAAAAAGTCACCAAGGCCTGGGTAGGCCCATAGGCCTATACTGCATGGCTATGGGTGTATAGGGCCATACGGGGTGGACATGTTGGAGTCTAGGTGAGTCCCTGGTGGTCCAATGGGGTCGAGTGAGGTCTTATTTTGAAGCTCTCGTGGAGGAGCACTTGACTAGTGTATTGTTTGTTTTCAATAGTCTGCGCATGCGCAGACTGGCCCGTAGTATAGAAAGTAGGTATTTTGGGGGTATATGGGTGTGTGTTTGGGTTAGAGATGGGCTATTCACGGTTCGAATGGGTCGTGTGAGGTATCCATGTGAAGCCTAGGTGAGGGAGCCTCTGATGGCG
Organism: Hanleya hanleyi; assembly: GCA_036873755.1. Lineage (NCBI taxonomy): Eukaryota > Metazoa > Mollusca > Polyplacophora > Lepidopleurida > Hanleyidae > Hanleya > Hanleya hanleyi. The sequence goes on from JAVTVY010024680.1 coordinate 6,070, forward strand.
TGGATGTGGGGTTGGAATACCGGGATTCTGCGCATGCGCGGTGGTCAAAGGGTATGAAAATAGCCGTTTTGGGAGCTAGGGGAGCCACTATTGGTCCGATTGGGTCGAGTGAGATATTAAAGTGAAGCATTCGTGAAGGGGCATCTGATGGGTTGGGTGTGCGGTAGGAATATCATTCTGCGCATGCGCAGACGCAATGCGGAGCTATCGTCCAATCAGAAGCGAGTATTTCAAATCCGTCACAGAGCCAAGATGGCGGCACGTATGTTCAAGATAGCGGCACATCCGGTGTCGAAAACTGGCCATTTCTTCGGGATGTGGTCACCTAGTGTCGAAAACTGGACCCTGTATGGGTCCCGCTAGCGCCTTGACGCCATGATATAGACCGGAGAGAGAAAACAACAACAGCAAGGATGACACATGAGGGAACAACAACAACAACAATTTTTTTTTTTCATATAGTTTATTTTCCCCTCCATCATAACATACCCACGCTGGGGGAGCCGCGTTGGGTATGTTTACAATTCAAGAAAGACTCTTGTCCAATCAGAGACCGCCATTTGCATCTGCCCTATTCGTTCCTGTCCGTTAGATGTATTCTTGTCCAATCAGAAGTCGCCATTTCAGAGAGTTCCTTCTTCGGTCATGTTCATTCTGAACCGTTTATTCTAATCATCGTCGGACAGGCCTGGATATTCTTCGGGCAGTATGTCCTGAAACAGTTGTTTGCGCATTCGGATCGCATTTTCCAGGGCCTCTGTGGGTGGTAAACCCATATCCTCTTCCAAGTGACGCTTGGTCTTCATGATGGACCTGTGCGTGGGGTCCCCTTTCATTTCAAGCGGTAGTAAGGTATACTGTTCATAGATCGCCATGGCTGTTTTCCTGATGTGGGGGCGCATTTGGGTGTACGTCTGTTGTAAATTATCCTCTCCGGCGTCCTCTATCGCTTCAGCGTGAGTATTGATAGCTGCTGTCACAATACGATCCCAGAAGGTAGGTTCTGCCCCACTTTCCTGGGATGAAGGCTGATTCTCTGAGGTCAAGCTCTCCATATCAGTAGATAGACTGTCAGCCATCTTGGATTCGGTATCAGTCGATGCACTCTCATCAATCTCTGTATCAGTATCTGCCTCAACGGGCTCCTCGGCGTCTTCAATCCCATGTATATTTTCTGGTGTCGCATCATATCGTAATGTCTGGTGAACGTGCGTTCACACTCAGAACAAGTATAAGCCATGTTGACGGTTGAACGTCGACTGTGCGTGTTTGGGGAATACGCTCGCTTTTATACACAGTAACGCCCATCAACGCTTAGCTCAACGCTTCAACGCCCTGGTGAATTAGCTCAGAAGCTCTGATTTCATGGAATTGACACCAATTCATCGAAATGCAGTGACGCCCGTCAACGCCTGTCGTTACGCCTTAACGCTCGTCTCAACGCTTTAACACACTTTCTTAATGCTTTAACGTTGTTTAATGATGCGTTTGAACAAATGTTTCTTTTGTGCTATTGCTCTGACATACGCCGCTTTCCAGTTAATGCCCGAGGTTTTCAACATCGACGCTGTTCTTTCAATTTCCATATGGACTGGGTCCTTATCCAACAATTTCATATGGGTCAGTAAGTCGACATACTGCTGACGTAAAGCCCGTCGTAGTCTGGGTGCCAATCTGTTATGGGCTAAAATTGCAGCTTCTTCCTTCGAATACCCTTTGCGTTGAAACTTGTTTCATGTGGCCTCCAAAATCTCGCCCATCTCGGCGTCCATACTTTCTTTGAACAAATCCTTCCATAGCCTCGAGTTCACATTATGTTCTTCAACCTCGGGTTGGGCCTTCACGGTTGGGTGATATTCCGGGACTGATGGTATGAAGCGGACCCCCTGTATGGGGGTGGGCTGCTGCTGCTGCTCTGCCAGGAGTGGACTCGGCGGATGGTGTAGGGGTATATGCTGTTGTGGTGATTCCTCGCCGGGTAACAGGTGACTGGTCAGACTACGACGGGCTTTACGTCAGCAGTATGTCGACTTACTGACCCATATGAAATTGTTGGATAAGGACCCAGTCCATATGGAAATTGAAAGAACAGCGTCGATGTTGAAAACCTCGGGCATGAACTGGAAAGCGGCGTATGTCAGAGCAATAGCACAAAAGAAACATTTGTTCAAACGCATCATTAAACAACGTTAAAGCGTTGAGACGAGCGTTAAGGCGTAACGACGGGCGTTGACGGGCGTCACTGCATTTCGATGAATTGGTGTCAATTCCATGGAAATCAGAGCTTCTGAGTTAATTCACCAGGGCGTTGAAGCCTTAAGCTAAGCGTTGATGGGCGTTACTGTCTATAAAAGCGAGCGTATTTCCAAAAACACGCACAGTCGACGTTCAGCCGTCAACATGACTTATACTTGCTCTGAGTGCGAACGCACGTTCACCAGACATTACGATATGATGCGACACCAGAAAAATATACATGGGACTGAAGACGCCGAGGAGCCCGTTGAGGCAGATACTGATACAGAGATTGATGAGAGTGCATCGACTGATACCGAATCCAAGATGGCTGACAGTCTATCTACTGATATGGAGAGCTTGACCTCAGAGAATCAGCCTTCATCCCAGGAAAGTGAGGCAGAACCTACCTTCTGGGATCGTATTGTGACAGCAGCTATCAATACTCACGCTGAAGCGATCGAGGACGCCGGAGAGGATAATTTACAACAGACGTACACCCAAATGCGCCCCCGCATCAGAAAAACAGCCATGGCGATCTATGAACAGTATACCTTACTACCGCTTGAAATGAAAGGGGACCCCACGCACAGGTCCATCATGAAGACCAAGCGTCACTTGGAAGAGGATATGGGTTTACCACCCACAGAGGCCCTGGAAAATGCGATCACAATGCGCAAACAACTGTTTCAGGACATGCTGCCCGAAGAATATCCAGGCCTGTCCGACGATGATTAGAATAAACGGTTCAGAATGAACATGACCGAAGAAGGAACTCTCTGAAATGGCGACTTCTGATTGGACAAGAATACATCTAACGGACAGGAACGAATAGGACAGATGCAAATGGCGGTCTCTGATTGGCAAGAGTCTTTCTTGAATTGTAAACATACCCAACGCGGCTCCCCCAGCGTGGGTATGTTATGATGGAGGGGAATATAAACTATATGAAAAAAAACTTGTTGTTGTTGTTGTTCCCTCATGTGTCATCCTTATTGTTGTTGTTTTCTCTCTCCGGTCTATATCATGGCGTCAAGGCGCTAGCGGGACCCATACAGGGTCCAGTTTTCGACACTAGGTGACCACATCCCGAAGAAATGGCCAGTTTTCGACACCGGATGTGCCGCCATCTTGAACATACGTGCCGCCATCTTGGATATGGCCCATAATGCACCGGGTCAAAATACTCGCTTCTGATTGGCTGAGAGCTCTGTGACGGATTTGAAATACTCGCTTCTGATTGGACGAGAGCTCCGCAGTGCGTCTGCGCATGCGCAGAATGATATTCTTACCGCACACCCAACCCATCAGCTGCCCCTTCACGAATGCTTCACTTTGATACCTCACTCGACCCAATCGGACCAATAGTGGCTCCCCTAGCTCCCAAAACGGCTATTTTCATACCCTTTGACCACCGCGCATGCGCAGAATCCCGATATTCCAACCCCACATCCACGCCATCAGAGGCTCCCTCACCTAGGCTTCACATGGATACCTCACACGACCCATTCGAACCGTGAATAGCCCATCTCTAACCCAAACACACACCCACATACCCCCAAAATGCCTACTTTCTATACTACGGGCCAGTCTGCGCATGCGCAGACTATTGAAAACAAACAATACACTAGTCAAGTGCTCCTCCACGAGAGCTTCAAAATAAGACCTCACTCGACCCCATTGGACCAACAGGGACTCACCTAGACTCCAACATGTCCACCCCGTATGGCCCTATACACCCATAGCCATGCAGTATAGGCCTATGGGCCTACCCAGGCCTTGGTGACTTTTTCAAAAATTTCACCGATTCGCTCCGCAACACTTCCTATCATGTTCTACATGACGAGACGTGAAAAACGAGACCCCACAACCCTACCGCAAATGTATAGAAGTGGGTTTCCCAGTAGGATAAACATTGAACCTATACCCCAGTATGGGAATATATATTTATATATATATGTCTATATGGGGCTATATCGTACTTTTTCAAAAATTTCACCGATTCGCACGGGGACACTTCCTATCATGTTTGTCTTGACGAGACGAGTAAAACGAGACCCCACAACCCTACCGCAAATGTATAGAAGTACGTTTCCCAGGGGGACAAACATTGATCCTATACCCCAGTATGGGCCTATATGGGGCTCGGTGACTTTTTTCAAAAATTTCACCGATTCGTGCCGGGACACTTCCTATCATGTTCTAAATGACGAGACTAAGAAAACGCGACCCCACAACCCATACCGCAAATGTCGAGAAGTAGGTTTCCCAGGGGACAAACATTGATCCTATACCTCCCATACCCCATATAGGCATTTTCTCGTAATTTAGGATAAAGTCCGTATTCCGTATTTTTTCAGGAAAAATTTTACATACACCCACCCTGGAACTAGGGGGAGATAACTCTATTGATAGGCAAGCCCCGTTAAGCCCGGCGACCTATATACCCCCCATACCCCATATAGGCATTTTCCCAGGTTTTTCGATAAAGTCCGTGTTCCGTATTTTTTTTTTTCAGGAAAAATTTTACATGCACCCACCTATGTCTGGATGCCCCTTCACATAGGCTTCACTTTGATACCTCATACAACTCCATCGGCCCATTAGTGGCTCCCCTAGCTCCAAAACGTCTATTTCCATACCCTTCGGCCACCGCGCATGCGCAGAATGCCGATATTTCAACCCCACACCCAGCCCACCAGATGCCCCTTCACGAATGCTTCACTTTGATACCTCATAGAACTCCATCGGCCCATTAGTGGCTCCCCTAGCTCCAAAACGGCTATTTTCATACCCTTGGGCCACCGCGCATGCACAGAATGCCGATAGTTCAATCCCACACCCAGTCCATTAGATGCCCCTTCACATAAGCTTCACTTTGATACCTCACTCGACCCCATCCAACCATTTTATCTAGGGACTACTTTTTCTCCGCGGAAGCAGACCGCATCACCACCAAAACCGCATGACCGCGGATGAATACATGGAACTATTTTTGACCTGGAAAAATTGGAACTCTCCTGTGCTGGAGGTAGCTTTTTGGTCAATTTGAAATACTCGCTTCTGATTGGACGAGAGCTCTGTGACGGATTTGAAATACTCGCTTCTGATTGGACGAGAGCTCCACACATGCTCCACAAATTCATCTCATTTGCATAAATAATACCCAATTTGCGCTTTTACTACTACTAACAGCATTTGTTAGCTTTGACTAGGATTTAGTATCTCTGGACCGTACTGGATCCTAAACTTTGAGAAAGTTGGAAATATCTCCAACGAAACATCAACACCTGAGCAAATAGAAAATCAAGGAACAATCACCAATGTCCTCGTAGATATTCGATATAACGAATCTGTAACTCGTAATTACGAATTAGTAATTACGAATTAGTAATTACGAGTTAGTATCTCGTACTTACGAGTTGGTATACATTTGAAAATAAAATCTATACCATGTTCCTAATACGCGTAGATGGAGTAAGAATTTATGCTGGGCTATAGCTCCAGACATCCATTCAAACCTATAAAATCGGTATTAATTTCGAATATTTATTGGGGGCAACGAACCTTCTTTTGATTGGCTGTACCTCATGGGTATCTCAACATATCTGCATCAAAGGTGGCGACCTATCTCCCAACAAATTGCATTGATTTTTATATATATGTAAACAGTACTAGTTGTTAGACAGGTATAAAAATGAAAAAGAAAATAAAAAATAAAAAATAAAAACGGGGTGAAGGGCGGGGCTGTGAAGGAAGGAGGAGATGCTCGCCAATAAGCGGGGACCAAAATTAATTTAAAAAGAACCCATGAGAAATATAGAAATGACCATTAAGCTCATAGATGTATTTTCAGAAAACATGTGAATCACTCGGTTTCATTTAAATACGAATTCGAATGAGGGTTTTATTAAACTTTTACTATAATACGAGATCCGCTTTGCGAGGATATTCGCCTCATTAAGTTAGTGCTGGTTTACAGTGTCAATTGCATCTATTTTATTAAATTAAATTTTAAGGCGAGAAATGTCACGATGGATTCGTTAAGGCCGTTAAAACATATCCATATATTTAATACATTTGCCGGTGATATGTTATGAGCATTTGTCTCCAATAATATCTGATCGTTAATTAGAATATAAATTTGGGACAATATGTTCCAAGCGAACGGTATATGCTAATCCCTATACTTTTAATTGCAGTGACTATCGTGACTTAGTCATTCGGCTATTGACTCATATATCTATATATGAAATGCAATGAATATGAATGTTGAACAGGTATTAAGCGACCTTCTAATGAGAGAACACAGTTTAACATCCGGTAGACAAGATAGATTATAACTCTGACAGCTCTTGAAACAAGGTAACACATGATATATCATTGGTCTCTCCGCACAGTTGCACACGTATATTTCTCGAAAATTTAGGACCTGTGTCGAACAGCTTGCTTATAGTTCGAGTTTGTGAGGTAGGAGTCGCGTAGCTAGAGATTTTATTGACATCTGATGGAAATTCGCATTTTGAATTTTACTGACATTTGAAGGAAATCCAGATTTTGAAGTTTACTGACAGTTTAGGGAAATCCAAATTTTGAAGGAAGTCTATGCCATGAAGTCCGCAGTTATTTTAGTCAATGTGATTATCATGGTGATATTTTTAACCCACATCGATGCAATGACCAAGATACAAGAAAAAAAGAAAAAGACGTTGAGTTTGTCATTTGCTCCCACTGAAATTCTTGACCTGCATCAGGATACGGCAGTGGACGTTATCGTACGCGGCTCGACGAACTATTTTGAAATAAGTTACATCTTTGTTGAAAGTTTGGATGAGGAAATCGCCAAAATTGATGGTAATAAAAGTTTTCCTATCTTAGAAGAGAGATGTGGGACAAAGATTGAGGTGAAGTTGAACTCTAGCCGCCACTTTCCCAGAGTGGGTCCGACGCGTCATAGGACGAGTCCACGTACAAAACCAGCGTCCCGTTGTTTTAACTCGACGTTTCGCGTAACCGGCGTCTCCCTCGGCAGGACGTCATTGGCGTTGTACGTTGGAACCGAATGGAAAGCAGAACCGAACACTATATCTAATCTGGTTTACGATAGTTATCACGTGTCCGTTCTTCGGTACTACAGTTATACGGACGACGTTCTCCATTGGTGCCTGGTTGGGCTCATGGTTATGACTCTATTCTGTTTGAGCGCAAAAGTGGATATCGCCGATATGGTGGAGATTTTAAAGAATCCCAAAGGACCGTGTGTAGCCTTCGCCATGTTGTTCTTGTTCAAGCCCCTGGTGAGTATGGAATTGTATACGACTCAAGCTTAAAGCTAGGTGTTGTGTGAAAACTTTTTTTTGCTTTCAATATCTTTATTAGTCAAATCGGAATCATGCATTTTTCCCTGAAGGAACTCGTCTGTGTACCGTCGTACTGAATTGGAATATGTATAGTTTATTAGGAAACGTCTGAACATCTGAACGTTCAATTTCCATTTATATAAATTATTTGAATTGAAAAAAAACAAACAAATGTCATTATATGCTCAAATCAGTGTGATGAGCATAGAGTGTTTAATAAGAAAATAGTGTAAATGAAAGATTCGATTTGTTAAACAATATAACACTCATTTGGACTTTACAAAAACTCTTTTAGAATGTAACAGTTCAGCATTATGTATGTCGAACAGATGTTAAATGCAAGCAAGTTTCAGGTTGAAGTACGCACCTATTTACCATACACGACTGTTAATTAACATACAGACGGCAGTGAGGTATATGCTCAGCGATCGATTTAATTGCACTCAAAAAAATTCAGAACAAATGCACTATCATCGCCACTGAGCCGTGACTTTAGAACAGGTGCATTTTTATGCGCTTTATTGGTTATGCCATGGACATTTTCATTTTTATAAATTTGTATCTGAGTTCAAAACCTTATAAGGCCAGACATTCCGAGTAAAAGAATGATATAACGTGCAGAAACAATTGCCTAGCTTGTGGGATATAGATGCATATTATTTCAAAACATTATGGGTTGTTTTTTTTTCCAAAATTCTATACAAATACTTGTCACGTTTACATTCAAATAAGTCATTCCAACTGGGTCAAGCACAACCAAATCCGGATTAGCACAGTTTTAATTTTTCTACCATACCCGATCTCCATATGAAAAAAGTATATACTGATTTTCTTTGGTAATATATAGAGATCAGGTATGATGTGGAAAAAATAAAATCTATTGTATTTTTTTTGTCATAATCAAACTGGTGGTGTGGTATAAATTAGTTTTAAAAAAATGTAGTACTTCGGGTTTTGTTCGGCTTTTATGTCGATGGGAATTACGTTATATTTGAGTCTTAACCTCACAAGGATGAAAGAAAATGTCTCTTACATAATTTATGGAAAATATATAAGTATATGCCTCAAAGATCCTACCATCCAGGCTACTGTGAACAGAATCACACTTGGCAAAATACCAAGCGGATGTTCCTAATTGTTTCGAAGATGTGCATGTGCAACATGTATATTTACAAGAACAAATTTTTGTCACATTTGAACTTGACCATTTTTAATCACAATGTCCCTCTTGTATAATTCCAAACATGCTAAGAAATGTATGTGTTATTCAGTGAAATATTACATTTTGTCAAATTTATGACGAATTAGACTTAATCATATTTCCCCCATTAATTTCAGTATATAGTTGACAATCTCGTATTTATGTCAAAGTTACCGACAGTTGGACTGAGTCATATGATCCCAGCAAATCTCCGTTTACAAATGATAACCTTGTATATGATCAGGAGGCCCTTGAAACTTTATAGCTCTTGGTTTCAAGCTAAACGTACATATCATATGGGTATGTGGTAAAGGTATAATAAACTTCTGGTTCCTGCTGAGGTCAAACTGCCATATTCTCGAATATTGGCAGTGGACGTATCAAAGAACAGACCGTGCATCCGTCAGTCTGTCCCGACTAAAAACTGTTCAAGATATTTATGCATCAGTTGATATCCCCCCGTAACCTGATTAGATGTTCAGTCTGCTATTTTACCAGCATTCAACAATACAGCAATGTAATGTTCTAGATCTCTTCATATCCATTTGTAGATCATCTTCGTACCCAAATACACTCGTCCGTTCACAATTCGAAGAAGCCACGTGTGTATATGCGTATTTATACAGTAAATAAATGCAGCGAAACTGCCTTTATGTGCGGCAAATATAATATTGTTAAAAAATCATGACGAAGTCAACTGGGTTTTTTTTGGGGCATGCAGCTAAAGTGTTTTTAAAGTTGTCTTAAATGACGGATTTGCCAAGTAAAGCCTTCAAACCCGAAGTGTAAATGTCATTTGCAAACCAGAAATAAGCCAGGATCTTGCCTAACGACAGTAGTTACGTTGATCCTCCTAGTTTGACGCCAGGTGTGGACACGTGGGACAGTCAAGCTCACTCATACGGTCCATTTCGAAATTCCAATGGATTTGGGGTCAGTGACTCTTCGTTTCTAGTTATAAAATCTTTTGAACAAAGCCAGTGGGCCGATAAATCAAGGTTAATTCGAAGTGTGAACAGAGAAGTCGACTTGGGTATGAAGATATCTGTAGATGAGCTGATTAGATTTTCAGTCTGTTATTTTTAGTGTTTGCATTTTACGGCTTTATCCTCATTGATCAAGTCGAGCAGCGATCATTCCTGCATTATTATATATAACTTATATTTATTCCTCATTGATCAAGCCGAGCAGCGATCATTCCTGCATTATTATATAACTTATATTCATTCCGCACTGATCAAGCCGAGCAGCGATCATTCCTGCATTATTATATAACTTATATTTATTCCTCAATGATCAAGCCGAGCAGCGATCATTCCTGCATTATTATATAACTGATATTTATTTCACAATCTGCTTTAAGAGCCTGAAAACAAACCCTAACACCACAGTGACTGATTTTTTTTAATCAAAATGTTTTTGCATTTCTCTTCAATCTATTTTAGTTCGCTTACGGTTTGGGGACGGTGTTTACAAAAGACATGGCTCTGCGATTCGGGGTGTTCGCGTTGGGGTGTTGCCCCGAGGGTGCCATCGGCTTAATCTGGACAAATGTCTTGGATGGAGATATTGCCCTTGGTATTCTCATCGCTGTTGGTGAAGCCATACTTTCCTTCGGTAAACAGTCAATTTTGTACTTGTTTTATCCAGTTTCTGTCATATGAAAGACACGTACTGCATGAATAATACATTCTACATTCTCCAAATACATTCTCCCATGCTGCAAATAAAAAGTTGCATGAATAATACATTATTCCAAGATCAGTGACTAACCCTGAACAAAAATCACTAAAGTTCATCGTGTTTGTGGATTACATCTTGAATTCAGTAAGGAATGTTCCATAGTATGTTAAGAACTATTACGGAATATATAACCAAAGAACATTTCATAAGATTTTAACATTTTTTCCAATGTGCTGACGGAAATGTTCTCTCGGAACTGTAACAATGGACATAATGTGGGCAAGCATTTCTACCTTGGAGAACGAAAAATTCAAATTATACACTCTCGCATGAGACTAGGATGCAGTCTACTTAAGGCTGATATGTACAACCAACACATATCTGAATCTTCAGCCTGCTCCTGTGGTAATGCATATGAAACTGCATACCATTTTTTCTTCGTTTGCCCATTATATAATATTCAAAGAGAGCAATTATTTCATGAAATTGGCATTGACTGTGATATTCATACCGTGCTCTTTGGTGACTCCTACAAAAACCTCGACTATAACAGCAATATTATTTCATTTGTCCACGACTACATCAGACAAACTGGTCGCTTTAAAATATATGTTTTACTAATTTATTATTCTCTCAGGGCTTATCATACTTGTGCATAGCATGGCGTATGTAATTTTTCTGTTTTCTTGTACATATGCACGCTCCGCCTGTCTGTTCTTTTGTATATACTGTAGCATTCACTACCGACTATCACCAAATCAGTACTTATTACTACAATTACTACACACTTGACCTAACCACTGTGTCATTTATAAATATATCTTCTGTATGTGGGGAGAGGGGTTTATATAGGCTTTGCCTGTTCTCCAATCCCCTTTTCCATCATGTTTACACTATGGAAATAAAATACTGTTTAAACTAATGTGCTGACGGCAGGAGGTCACATTCTGACAATGAGAGTGGATGAGATTCTTAGTTCATGTGTAGCATACGTTACAACATTTATTTTGTTAGTCATACCTGACCTGAGCAGTTTAAGGTGTATTTGAATACGGAAGCACGTCAGCTATGGACTGGGCGTTACACCGAGCAGTGACAGAAAAAAAGGAGAAAAAAAAAACAGAAAAGAAAAGAAAAAAAAATAGAAGAAGAAGGAAAAAAAGAGGCCAAATACCCACTGAACTTCCACTGCCACACTCCCCAATACACATTCGGTGAGTTCGACCGTACCTTTAAGATCAATCAATAATAGTCGAGAGACGTCACAGATCACCGGACCAAATCTTCACGCAGTGAACAATTTTAGACTCGCTCGTGTCAGCAAAGCTTGAACAACGTACAATTGTTGAAATTTGTAATCGAAATTATATTTCTTTTTCACTATAGATTCAACGATTCTATATTTTTAATCGGAACCGAGCGGTTTGTGCCCATTCGTGATGTCGCGTTTCTTTGGAAATCTCACTGGCTGACTGCGGTCGCCATTTTTAACTCTACTACGCCGTCAGCTACGGCGTGTTCGACTCACTCACACGACGTACTCTGTAAGTGATCTAGGTAAGCGAGATGTCGTTCGACTGGTCCCTGACGTCATTGGCGAGTTAGATCCGCGTGAGGCGTAAATAACCCACTCGCTGAGCGAAGTATAGTAGAGTTAAAATGGCGATCGCACTCAACCGCTGCCGGTGCATCTCAAAAGAAACGTGACCACACCAACGGACGCACTCGGCTCTGTTCTGATTAAATTCATAAATATATTGAATTTATAATGAAAAATAAATATAAGTTCGATTACAAATTTCAATAATTGTATGTTGTTCAAGCTTTGTTGACACGACTGATTCTAAATCTAAAATTTGAGCGGGTGATCTGTGACGTCTCTTACTAGACTGTTGAGTGAATTCAGAGATACAGTCGAACGAGGCGCTAGTGGATTACTTAGGCCTCACTCGGGTCTAACTCGATAATGACGTCACGGACAATTCGAACGACATTTTTGCTTATACTCGGATCACTATAGTACCACGTGTAAGCCTGTCGAACAATCTGACTAACTGTGGTCTCATTGAAGTTATTACCGTAGTACCATTCACTCACTTACTTACCTCGATATCCAGCTGAGAAATGCCAAAATCCCCATATCCCCCTCCTCGACGTTATCGTTTGACGAGCATTTAATAAGGTCAAAGAAGAAATTTGCATGCTTGGTGGATGTGAACACCAAGAGGTCTAGTTGTGCAAGATACCTTTTCTGGTCCGATTCGAAAATCCAATATGGCCACCATTCACTCACTTACTTACCTCGATATCCAGCTGAGAAATGCCAAAATCCTCGATGTCTGACGAGCATTTAATAAGGTCAAAGAAAAGCTATGCATGCTTTGTGAACACCAAGAAAACTGTCCCCTGAAGAAATATTGAGCCATGGATCAAACATGTGCTTAGTAATACCGGTCTCTATACTGTTGGTTCCTTGGGTAATTTGTTGAAAGATGCTTGTATTTGACTAAAGTATGGATTAAAACTAGTCTACAGAGGAAAACAACAAACATAGAAAGTTATGGTAATTGACTTTTTCTCAGCTGAATTTCCTCGTGGTCACCATTTTACTCGTATACTTAGTTCTCGCTATCGATTAGACAACACCATTAATATTCCTTACTTATTATGTAATAAATTTGCCCGGCACGTCTCCAGAAAAATATATTCCTAATATTACGTTGCAACAAATGACCTATCTTGCTGGAAAGACTGATTTGTTCTGTCAAAATCGGGGAAATAAACACATTTTGAGCGGCTCGTTTTCTTTTTATAGTGTTGGACACACCGGTTCTCGTCAGATCACCGAAGTTAAGCAACGTTAAGCTCGGTCAATACTTGGATGGGTGATGGGGTGCTGTACTGGCTCGGCTGATCAATGTCCAGGATAATCGGAACTTTGAGCACTCTCGTATTCTGGCACATGTAGGCACCGTCGAGATATGATTGAAACAAGGTTGAAAACGACGTTAAACCCTATTACTTAATCACTCACTCGTTTTCGAACCAGTCCGCCTGACAGACAATCACTTCGTATAGAAATTGAAAATTCCATATAGTAGCCCATGGGTGTACCCGAAAAAAAGCTGTCACAACGTTGCATTGTTCTAGCGTTTTTGTATATTTTTATTAGTCAAATAATTCAGAAAGTATTCAAATATATATGATACCAACCATTCCTTCCAAGGATGAATCGGCGCACCCCTGTTCTATGCGGTACTTCATCTTCTATACACAATTGGTGGTGTTGTCTAACCTTGAGTTCAGAATACACTGACATCGAATACGTACATTCTGAGATCTTTAGCCAGAGGAGGCGTAAAATGAGGTAATGACCTCCTTTCGTGCCTTTTACGGCTAAAGAGTTTCTGTACTGCGTCTCCCATATGTCAGATTATTTAGCAAATTGACTATGACCCGATGATCTGTTTCTGTTACAGGGGCGATTCCTTTGTGGATGATAGGACTAGGGCAGAACATTTTAGGTGACGATGCAGATATCCCATTCATTGCCATGGCAATGAACTCGGCGGAAGTCTTGACAGCCTGTTCCGGCGGATTACTACTGCGTAGGTTTGCTCCTTTGGGGGTGTCCGGGAAAGTAGGTTGGATGGCGAAAATTTTTGGTACGGTAACTCTTATGTTTCTGATATTCATTAATGTCTATTGTAACGTTGACTTGTGGCCTTTGATGGGTGAGTGGAGAGTAATGGCCTGTGGGACGCTACTGCCCGGTCTGGGCGGATTACTCGGAGGGATCATCGCGTGGACATGTTGTCAGTCCTGGGATAGTGTCAAAACCATCGCTCTGGCAGTCATACTTCAAGGCATAGATGTACCAATCGCCATCTTGCAAGCGTCACTTCCGGTCGCCGATGCGCAACTCGCTTACGTTCTACCTGTGGTAGCCGCCATTTTCGCGAACCTTGCTCTATGGCCTCCCTTGCTGTTACACTGGATGAAGCGGGGCTGTGGAATGCAGAATGACGTCATTGTTCATACAACCAACACAACAATGTCCATGAAAAGAGACGAAGTCAACAAAATATTCACGAACAGCCAACACAATTTACAACTATCATACAGCGGCTACGATTCAAGGGCTTAAACATTCATCTGGTTGTTCAGGGAGAGAGATCGAGTCAAGCTTTGCCATGCCTTCTTTATACGTTGTGTTTTTTGCTTTTGTGATCAAAACAACAGTTAGACAGAATAGTCATCTGAATCTGCAATAGTCCTGCAGAAAATGGCGAGACCCCTACAGAGAAAAATGGAGCGCAGGGTTGTAGCGCCACTAGGATATAACGATGGAGGTTCCCTGCGTGGCTGATATAGCAAACTGACCGATAACAGTCCCTTTGTCTCACTTTGTGATCTGATGTAACAGGACATGTCCTCATATTCTTTTCACTTATGCAGCTCCCAGGTGAAAGTGGCGTGAATGGAGAACTGACGCTCATAATCTCCAATCAAAGATAGGGCCATTTTTTCCACGAAATCTCCTTTTGCCATTTTCCCAGTAGGGCTGTTCTGAAAGATAACGTCGCGGAGAACGATCTAATACTGACGAGATTATCCAACCTGTAACTATCTCGGTCATCTATACGCGGTAAGACTGATCCTGGGATCGTGTGTATCCATTCTCAGCCTACTTTCGGCAACTGCGAGAGAGAATTTCCTGAAATCAATACCACGTGACTACGTCAGCCAATCAGCTAAAGTCTACCGACGTAACCCGCCATTTTCGAGTCATATGCTGTCCTACTTCTTCAAAATTACAGATCTACAGCACCTCTCGGATGATACGAAAGTTATTTCATACCTATATCTTTTGTAAGTCCAGGCAATATCTGTTTCCGAAGTGGTATGAAAACCTGTAATTTATAAGATCTCTCGAGTCTGTTCTCCGCCGGATGAAGGCCGAACAGAACACGGTAAAGTACCGGATATCGCTCCGCGATAATGGAGACACACAATTTGCAAGCCATCTTATGGATGGCGAAGTGTACGCAAATGGAGATTATCTGAAGTGTTTTGCAGATTATACATGCATTAGGCAGCACTATCTAATTCACCGCAGCCTGATCCAAGCTTGTTTGCAAAGTTTGCTTGCCAGTAGGTCTAAATGAACTCATGATTAATCATGAAAAAATGAGTTCACCTTGTTAAACGGTAGTTATATAAAAAAAAAAAAAAAAAAAAAAATGAAAAATAAAAAAGCATAGAAAAATATATTTAAATTGAAATCACACATATAGACAGCAGGGTGATATCAAATGTCTTTATATTGATTATGCTTGATAAAGAAGACTGCATGGGCTGGTAAATGTATGTTCTTGAGAGGATGTTCTGGTTCAGGGCTACAAAAATAAAAGTGGCATCCAGCAGTGATTGATAGACAAGAAATATGGCTAGATTAATCCTGTCGGGAGTGTGTCGGAGTTTAACCATCTTTAAACATAAGCCGACTTCTCCGTTCACACTTCGAAGTCGGCCTGTGTATGAAGATGGAGTTTAACAAGGCATGAACAAATGTATGAGTGTTTTGTATTTATCACCTTTTGCTTTGCGTGTTGTACAAGTATATTTTCGTATAGTTTTAGTTTTTGTTATATATAGATTGGAAAGGGATATGGGGAACATTTCGTAACTACATGTAACACACTTTCACTTTCAATTCCATTTGAGTCAGTGAGTGATTGAGTGAGTAGGATTTAACGACACTTTCAACATTAGTTCAGTCATAAACGCGACGAACCAACTAAGCACCACCCAGCCAAGTTGCGTTCCTGCTGCTTCAAAGAAGATGTAATCGGTCTCGAATACGAAGTGGAAATTAGTCGTTCATATTACGACATGTTCCAGTTGTGAAGAACATTGATATTTAAAACTGACAAAAGTTACATTGTGAGTGAGAAACTGGACAGCGGAGAGACCAAAATCTTTAATGGAATGGTATGGCTTTATTTTTAGATCATAGTGGGTCCAGTTTCCATCATCTTAACAAACGTATGATTATCACCTCGCAATGCAAATTTGATCGTGTTCAACTGTCAAATCTGTTCATACTTGGATATGGACTCCACTTCGAATAAAAACATTTTTTTATGATGATTACATCGAATTCTCGCGCTGTTGCAAACGAATGCATTGATATCTCCTTCGGCTAAGAAAAAATACCTCTTTAAAATGGAGATAAAAAAGTTCGTTCTTGCTTATTAAATGTTGATTTATTCATTTCAACTCTCAAAAAAATTCAGACGACTTAGCTTATATATTGTAACATGTCGTAACGGTGATTTTCCAATGAAAATGTGCATAGTCTAATAGAGAATAAAACATGTCGTATCGTAGATAGACAACAATTTTATTTATACCATCCTATGCGGACAAATATGTCCATGGTCGACTAACGCGGATGTCTCTAATTTCGATATATTCTTGACTTTATCAGACAAAAACGACCTTTTTTATCTCCATTTTAGAGAGGTAGTTCTCCCTAACCTGATTATTGCTGTGCGGAGCATTTATGGACAGCGAAGCTGATCACAGGCGCTATCTTTTAGTTTTATGCTCGTAAAAATGAAACCTTACTATTATTTTGGAATTTGGTGTAGTGTGCTGGTCAATGAATCTGGACTGATAATATCATATATAGACAGCTAAGAATTACATGTATTCGATATTTGGTATTAATAAACTATACTTATATGTTTTATTTACGCTTGAATCATATCGTATTCGAAGGTGTTAAATTATTCATCACTTAAAAATATTTTGAATGTGTTATGTTCTTGTCCGTGGAGACGGAAATGACATATTATTCAGGCGTATTTACACCGATATGGTTGGTCAGTCAAGTGTGTCAGTTTCACGTGTGGATATCACGCCAATCACACATTAGGGACAGATGTTGTCTGAGCAGAGTTTCCGGCCATGGTATTTGTCGGTGAATAATTTTATAATCGCCACTATTACCTTGTGCTTTACGAGAGACATCGTACGCTACGTCATAACATACATCATAGGACGGGTAGGTTGGACGACTTGAGACTAATATCTAATATTTTCTTTTCGAAAGAAAAGTTGTCCCTGTTCCTGAATTGGGAAGTTACGGATCGAGAGAGGTGGTGTACAGCGTTCATTCATACTAGCAAGATCAATTTTTTTTTTTCATTTGAATTTTTTTATTGTTTATTTCAATTCCAAGGTGGCCTGCGTTAACACTTAGCTAGTTACAGAAAACGCCCATGCACTGAAACACTGAAAACAAAATAGCTTTGAATATTTTTCTATATACATATCAGAGGTTCATTTTGAAAACATGTGTTCGACGTAACATGTTTCTTTTTATCTTTGGTTTGAACCCTACTTGGCCTGGGTGTTCCCCCGTTGTTTTATTGTTCCTATCTCTGGAACGACAAAAAATGAGACCCGACACTCCCCGACTTTTTGTAGTTTATCATATTGGGGTCATTTTGAACCTATTTGAATAACCGCGCAAGCAGGGGATCATGGGTAAATTCAAAATGGCGACCATGTTGAGTACCAGAAAGGTGATGTTTTCATCATTTTTCTTCAAAATTTCCGCATTTCAGAGAGGAAAAGTGGACGAAAGCTATTTTATTTCACATCATATTATTATTTACAATTCAACATGCTGAAAACATATAAATTTAAAAATTCGAAAACTCTGACCGAAAAATCGTCCAAAAATGCTTTTTTTTAAATGACATCAATGTGACGTCATCAAGGCGGCCATCTTGGATTTTTTACATTTGGTAGTAGAACGTGACCCAGTGATAAATTTTGGTAAGTTTCAGCACTCTAGCCTTATGGATAGCGAAAATATATACAGGGGAGCGCTTTCCGCCCCTCCCCAGGCTGGCACACCGCAATCGCACAGGCCAGATAGGGAAAAGTCTTGACACTGATGTGTTTGGAAATGTGTTTTAACTCTAAACATATATTTAGGCCTGAACGTGCGTTCATAAGAGACCACCGAAAAATATTCTTGACATAACATTTACAGCGTGGTCTCTTAACCTCAGCGCGCGCTCCATTTCACAGGCTTACGCCATAAATGTCCCTGTCTCCAATAGAAGAATTGACCATTACGATGTGGCTATGGCGTTTTTAGGGGAAATCTCACGCCCATAGGGTTCAGTTTGAATCCAGCCGAACAACTTCTGTTTTGCACATAAGTGAACTACTTTTCATATACTCGCCCCATATAAACGACGGAAATAATCTCAAGATCATTCTTCAAAACGCTAGATCAACAGACGTATATGTAGAATTAAAAAATAATCTGAACTTTTCACAAACATCGATTCTACTATATATGATGTCATTTCCGGCGGTGTGCTGCTCGGGCGGGAATCTTGTTTGAAAATTTGACTGGTGGCTGGGGTATTATTATTCCCCATTGAGATAATTGGTGGTCTTTAAGTCGGTGAAATTAACGACAAAGTATGAAACACAGACCCAATACCTTTTCACGCTGTGATTACCAATTTTGTCTTGAGTAGTCCTACTTATCATGGAATTGAACATCTTGAGATAACGCCGCCTAATATTATAGCTTTGTCGAACAATGTGAGTGATTCGATTAACCGGAAGGCGACTTGCCGGTTTTGGAAGAGGTCATACTTCTGGATGCACTCAACGTTAATCCATCTTAGGAGATGGAACGACCATGGTAAATCTCGACGTAAGTGAAGCCCCAGGGGAAATGAGGCCCCTGTACATCACGTATATTAGAAGCATTCATTCGTTTTCAATTAGGAAGGAGTGTCGAAGCGAAGAACTCCTGATGAGCCGCTGGGGAATTTGAAGAAGCATGACAGCTTTGAGTAGGGAACGTATTAGGTTCGGTGACGTAAGGTCCACTTTTTATAAAGGAATGACCGTCTCGCTCGTTGTAAGTGGTATAAAGTGTAGAGTAGGTTAATTGGCAGTGCAATCACCTATTGGAATTTTAAAGTGTTTTCTCGTGGCTATTTTTATTTCTGCCAGTCATACCCCTGGTGAGGTGAAAGAAAACCGTGGACGAAGTTTTATCTTATGTCACATGTCTTTTTATTTGATGTTTCATGCCGATCGGAAACTGGTCGACATGCATGGGTGGAAATGGTGAATTCTAGTGTCTTCAGAAACAGGACAATCTTTTACATATGATAAGGACAAAAACGACTGAAATATATTTATTCGACATCTCAATTAAAGATCTACCTTAAGTTGCCTAGGTTTTTTGGCCTCTCACCATAAATATTTGTGTTAGTCCTCCTCCCCCTTAACATAATTTCAGAGGACGACGCGTCACCCCTTTGTCATTAGATTAAAACGCTCCACGCAAAATGACATATATGGATACCATAGAGTTTTTTCTGTAGCGTAGCAAATACTGCCGAGGTCTAAAATATAGCCCCATATATAACATGTATTTGTACACGACACGCATGAAACTGAAACTTGGAATTATATTCACGGCAAAATAATAGCATAAAAAGTAGGTTTATGGTAGAGTTTTCGTAGCATCATGATCAGTATGAAAGGCCTTTGATGGTATATCCGTATCAAATCCTTCTATGTAATTAATATGGAAAGCTTTTAATACAATGTAGCATCAGTTTGAAAGTACCAAATGCATGTAACATAATCATTATGGAAGACCTTTGATGCCATCAGTATAAAAGAATTGATATAGCATCAGCAACAAAGGCTCTTAATATAATCATTAGGGAAGGATTTCACATAATCAACGATGAAGGAGTTTTATAGCATCAGATTATCATCTTCACATTTTAAGTTAAATACTACACTAACGTTCCGTTATTTACCTTGATTCAATGAATTTAGAGTAAATTGTTCAATCCGGGAAAAGCACGTGATGTCATATATCCAATCAAGATAGGAGCTTGCCAACACCGTGTAGCGAGGATTTTCTTTGATGTCTGCTCATGAGATTTCCAAATATGGCAAGTGGTGTTTGTATTGATGTTAATTTCTTTCGAATAGCAAATCAAATGTGAATTTTAAAGGGGTCATACAGAGCTATGACATCACCAAACTCGTATTCTGATCAGATGATGTGCTATGTTCAGCCAAGGCAACACGTGTAGTGTTCGATTCTGCGAAGATGCAGAATATAAGATATTGATGGTATCAGTGTCAAAGACTTATAATACAATCAATAGGGAATTTATTCGATAGCATCAGTATGAAAGACTTTTGACGGTAATTCTGAAATTCAAATTGGATTCGAGGTCAGTGGCGTCTCGTAACTATATTTATAAATGTGCAGAATTCTGTGAAGACGGTTGGTTGGCGAAATGTCGTCGTAGGAATGGACCGGTGTGTGAAGATGGTGTAAGTGTCGTCGTAGGAATGGACCGGTGTGTGAAGATGGTGTAAGTATCGTCGTAGGAATGGACCGGTGTGTGAAGATGGTGTAAATTTCCAAGAACTGGGATTCCTTGTTACCCAGGGGAGCCTCCTTTCCTTTCGTTTTTTTTGTTGGTTACATCTCTGCTCCAACAGGTCTTGGTATGATCAAGGTCCAAAGCCAATCTCGGATAGAACTAGGAATCCAAGCAATGATGCGAACTGTCGTGTTTGCGCCCCAGCCCACTCGGTAATGCGTCTTTGGGTATCGGGCGGTCAATGCGTGAACATACGTGTTGACGACCTTAGCCGGCCATGGGTCTCGTGTGAACATGGTAGATAACCGTTTTCTCAACAAGATTACTACAAAATATAACATAATATTATCAGACAAACCGGAAGTGAGCACTGCCAAAACAAATGTGATAACATATCACCCCGCAAAGGTGATGAGTTGGAACCATCACACTTTTTTATGATCACCTTTAAAAATGATGGCCATCACCTCTGAAGAGTGATGAGCAATGATTGTAAATTCAGGTAACCTTTTAAGGATGATGAAGCAACATCAGCACCCTTAAAAGGTGATGGCTGTGACCATTTCAAAGAGATGGCTCTAACTCATCACATTTTAAAGTGATGGCAATGTCTGATCCCCATTAAAGGGTGACGGACCATCACCTTTTTCTGGCTATGAGTTCCTGATAGATTGGAAAGATGCGACATTTTTATTACGACAATACAAAATATCGAAGAATGCAATTTAAATACCGGTATACAAGCAGGCCTTGAAGTTTGATTTCCTGCAAACTTACAACTGGAGCTATTTCGCCAGAACAGTTTTGGTCTTGATCCCTTTTCGTCGTGCCATACTATAGCTCACCATTACAGAATGGGGTGACGGATTTGCAATATCTCCTAAACATTTTTTCAGGACGTCCTACGTCAAAATTCGTTCCTCAAAGCAGGATTCGAACCCAAGAGTTCATTTCCGAAGTCAGACGTGCATATACATACCACAAATAAACTAACTCTATCATACCTTTAATAAATCATGGACAGAGATGAAATAATAGAAAAATTGTACGATTCAAGCTAGAAAATATGTTACAAGTTAATCGGCCTTTCGAACCGTTGAAGTCTCTCTCTCTGATCGTTAATACCCGCCAGTGAAACTATTCTCTGCATGAAAAGGCAACTTTCCATTTCCGGTAACCTGAAGAGTTTCCATTTCCGAAAACCCGAAGAGTTTCCGTTTCCGGAAACCTGATGAGTTTCTATTTCCGGAAACCTGATGAGTTTCCGGTTAGACCGATGAGTACCGATGAATATAAAGTAAATAAAAGCGATTGTGAATACTAATCTATCACTCAATAAATAGATCTTCAACTTACAGCCATCAAAATATTGCTCCCCATAAAATGTCTGTCGGTCGGGATCCAATTTCTGCCAGATAGACTTCACGTTTGTTTCGATGAGCTCCTGGTTCTGGAAGGTGGTGGCAAAACCGGATGGTCGAATGGTATGAACGGAAACCCCGTATATTCGAGCGGACATTCTAGAAGTAAAGGAAATAGTCAGGAATTGAAATTGGAAGTATAGAAGTGTGGTCAAATGGATGGAGGATGACAAAATACGCACAGGAATTAAACTCAGAAAAAGCTGTACCAGTCCGGAGATCTCAGTTTGGCTATCATGGTGATGTCTACATGAGGAAGGCGGTAGGGTATTTGAATTGTATTATGATCCCCACCTGCCATTTAATTGTCATGAGTGTATAGTGCATCATGGGATAGAAGAGTGGTGAAACGTCATCAGATTCCAGACCAATCACTGTGGCTCTTCTACAGGCCCTCAAAACAAGAGTTTTTGGAGGGTGGGAGTTGTTTTAGTGTGAAGTGTCGAAATATAGGGTCTCTATACATCACCTCATGGTTTATATAAAAAACATGGGGTTATGACAGACAGTGTGCGTGGAAAACCGTAAAGATCAAAGAGTTTACTCACGCCGAAAAGTCCCACTTTTCATCGCGGAAAAGCAGAAATTTTGAAGAAATGTGACAAAAACATCACTTTTCTGGTATACCACGTGGCCGCCATCTTCAATTTACCCATGATCCTCTGCTCAGGGGGTTGTGCAAATGGGCTCAAAATGACCCCAATATGATAAACTATAAAGTCCGGGAGTTTTAGCACTCCATTTTTCGTCGTTCCGGAGATAGTGCAGAAAGTTTAGTAGTCGACCGTCAGTTTTCATTCTCGATTTTGTCAAAAAAAGAAAGAAAAGAAAGGAAAATTAAAATAGATTACCTAAGAGTATCTGCATAGGATTCAACTGCATGTTTGGAGAGGGCATATGCACACTCGGTCGGTATATTGATGATCCCGGCAATACTGGACATAATCACGATTCTTCCCTTTTCTTTACGAACAAGTGGCAGGAAGACTCGGGTCGTCTCGATTGGACCGTACAAGTTCACCGCCAGAGTTTTCTCATAGTCCTCCTTCCGTACCCATTCCAATGGGGCCAGAAATCCCGGTCCAGGGATTCCAGCGTTGTTTACAATTCCCCACAGCCCTGAAAACGTTTTCAAGAGATACGTATTTTAAAGGAAACTGTATCGTTTGTCTGGACATTGCCCAGGTCGTTTTTTCGAGTACAGCGTTTCACGGGTGTGTATCAGTAAACGAAAAACTACAGCTAAACGGATAAGAGGTCGTCTGGAACGGTTTGATGTTTGTAAACTATCAGTTAATGGTAACCCCTCAAAGGCAGGTTGCAATTGTGCCCACGTGCACTTCAATGGTGTATTGCAGAACCGAATCTAAAAAGAACGCTCCCAATCTTACAGATTCGGGACCACCGAGCGGAAATCTACGAAGGGGACCGATGCTTTGCTCGGGGACCTACAACATGAATTTCCTCATTCGCGACTGCTCGGCCTATTCCGTCGAAGTCATAGTACCTCGCGCATTAATGGTGTAAGGATTTTACAGCTCTCAGCTGTAAACCGTGATCCGCCGCACGTGAGGCATATCACATGCTATAGGATGTGTTTCCTCTCACATAATCCTCGTTGTATTTCTCTCTTATTAGAAGATAAAATCTATATCTAAATGAAATAGATATTCCCTTGATTCTACCCGCGAAGGATCTCTTCTAATTTGAGGCGTTTCTCGTTTTTCTTCTCGAATTGATCTGCATGGTAACGGAAGTCATACAACTGACATGCGCTTTTCGGAGTTTCGGCGTGATACAATGCTTTCAACATGGATGCCAATATGGATTTCTAGCAGTGCGAAACGAGGTACTAATGTCCAACATTATCCGAGACCGTGTAGAGTGGAATTTCCTATGAATCACCAGTGTGACCCACCGGAATCGCCTGTCACGCATGATCCAAAACCAAACCACTAACGACGAAGGATGGTCTGTGAGTTAACCTAGAAATTTTCCATCTCGAAAAAGATTTTTTTTTTTGATATGCTTGATTTTGTGCAACTATATTTGGAGAACAAATACCGGATGCAGGTTTGACATGAATTGACACGTTTCAAACTTCAGACCATCTTCGTGATAAATCAGACAAACCATCTGGAATATATTTGCTGGGTCAGAGGGTAGTCATATGATCTATTCAGCAATCACATGATCTGGAGATATTCCAATATAGCGTTCATGGCATTCGAGGGGCTATCTGCCACCGGAGATCCCCGATAAGTTACATGTCGCTGATTTGAGATTGGGACCAAAACCCGGGTTTCCGTATTCAATACTTAGCTATCGACAGATCAAGACCAGGCGCCTGGCCCGTCTAACTGTCAGTGAGGGGGCGAGAGCTGTATAGTATATGTAAAACTCATTATCTCATATACATTAATTTGTTTCATCAAATTTTATTTTATTTTTCAGCAACCTTGATGATATTCGTTTAACATTAATAGAATTTAGATATATCGATCAAATGATTTTAGTTTGAGGGGTCATATTTTTGCTACAGGAGAAAACCCTTCATGACAAGCAGCCAGAGTATGCTAAGTCCCCCGCCGAAATGGCAGCAATATTTTTTAGCATTTTTGTTGGTCTCGGGGGATATACATGAGGGAGGCAACTGCTACTTCATAGGCGTTGGAAGGGAAGGGTCTTTCTGCCTTCCCAAATTTTAAAATAAACTCAGAACGGTTGACTGAACGTTTTTTGCTTCTATTATATAGTTTCCATGCAGTGAAGCATGGAAATGATGTAACCGAGAATCGACCCCAAGTGACATCTCAAGGCATATTATCTGCAAACCAAATTTGACGAGAAGCTGAATGCATCCTCAACCTATTGTCTGGAAACCAGATTTTAAATTTGCCACCAGGTGTCGCCACCTGTAGGTGCAAGTGGGCGAAATGCAATCCCAAGTATCATCTCATGACATACGAACTTTGGGAAGAATCTGAAAAGGGGTTATTGCCCGGAAACCAAATTTAGATTTGTATGCACAAGTGTGCGAAACACAATCCCAAGTGACATCTTATGGCATATGAATACCAAATTTGAGAAAAATCCGATAAGCAGTTAAATTATTGCGAGAAACAAATTTCAGATTTTTCCACCAGGTGTCGCCACCAGTATGCAGAAGCAGGTGAAATGCAATCACAAGGGACATATCTTGGCATGGTATCTGCATACCAAATTGGAGAAAAATCTGATGAGCGAAATCAGATTTAGATTTGACACGAGGTGGTGCTACCTGTAAGCACAAGTGAGCGAAACGCAATCCCAAGCGACATCATATGCCATGATATATTCATACCAGATTTAAGATGAATCTGACGAGCGGTTCTCAAGTTATTACCCGGAAACAAATCTGGTATTTCGCCACCAGGTGGCACCACCTGTAAGTAAAAGTGAGCGAAAGGCAATCCCACGCAACATCTCCTGGCATGATACATGCATGCTAAATTTGAGGAGATTCCGATGAGCAGTTCTCAAGTTAAGGGCTGAAAACAAATTTTGATTTTAACACCTGGTGGCGCCACCTACAGGCGCAAGTGGGCGAAATGCAATCTCAAGCGACATCTTAGGTCATGGTATTACCCGGAGAAAAATTTGGGATTTTGCCACCAGCTGGCGTCACCTGTGAGTGCAAGTGAGTGAGAGGCAATCCCATGCAACATCTCCTGGCATGGTACATGCATGCTAAATTTGAGAAGAATCCGATGAGCATGCAGTTCTCAAGTTATTGGCCAAAAACAAATTTCAGATTTTGTCATCAGGCGGCGTCACTTTTTGAGCAGAAGTGGATAACGCAATCCCAAGCAACATCTCATGGCAAGGTACAATGTATATGCATGCCTAATTTGGGAAAAAAATTGACAAAAGAACGGAAAGAACCCTAGTGGCGCCACCTAAAGGCAGATCTTTCTGAAACGCAATACCAATCAACATCTTGTCACAAGGAATGCATATGCCAAATATTGAAGAAACTAGATACAGTCGATCGAATACGATTGGAGGCATGCCTTTTGCATCTTTAGTAAAGGAAACATTCATTATTTGTGAAGAAAGAAAAAAACGTAAAACTTAGGAAAAACATCATTAACATGGCCCCATAAGATGCCTTGAGGGTAGGTACCCACATACCAAATTTAAAAGAATCCATTAAGGCCCAACAGTTACTGTCCGGAAATGCAATTTTACCTTGGCCCTCAGGTACATGTAGCGCCATGTGTAGGCAGATAGGCATAAAAAATAATCCCAACCGAGATCTTGAGGCAAGATCCCTTTACATTGGAAATAGAAAATGTTAACTTGGCCTACAGATGGCGCCACCTATGAGCAGATCGACAAGAAAAACAATACCAAGTAAAACAATCAGGTAAGGTACATGTGTACCAAACTTGGAAAGAATTTATTCAAGTGTTAAAAAATTATTGTCCGGAAACATAATTTTAAATTTTGGCCCCAGGTGGCACCACCTATATGTGGATCGGCATGAAAAACAATGCCAAACGAGAAACTGAGGCGAGGTACCTACACACCAAATTTGGAATGAATCGGTTCAGGTTTTCAAAAGTTATTGTCTGGAAACACTTAACTTAGCTTTCAGGTGGTCCCCCTATCAACATGAAAAACATTCTCAAACCAGATCTTAGACAAGGTACCACCACACCAAATTTGGAAAGAATCTTTAAGGTCTTCAAAAGTTATTGTCTTGGGATGCAATTTTAACTTGGCCCGAGTTGGCGCCACCCAGAAGCGGATTGGCACGAAAAACAATTCCAAGCAAGATCTATAGACAAGGGACATATTTACCAAATACAAAAACATGGGTCTGTGCCTGATAAATTGAAACCTTTTTTGGGTTGCAATTATCCCAATATTGCAGACAACACACAAATGTCAGCTTCTGCCAAGATATATTGGAGATATATATGCTCAAACACAATATATGTGGGTCGGGCGAGGGCTAGTTTGGGAGATAGAGGGTGCGGCTCGGCGCCCTGGGGATGAGGACATGATGTTCTTGAGGATAGTGGTAGGTGTGCTGACATGAAAGCCATAGAAAGCTCCCTGTACATGAAACAACCACACTGGCAACTGCATGCCATCATCTGTCAGTCCGAAAAACCACAAGGTGGAATTCAATTCAATTCAGGAAATTGATCATATGCACAGTGTGCACCCAAACTTTAGGAACTCAGTTGTAATTAATATAGTAAGTTACACGTGTGGACACAAATGGTTCCTGTAGAAGCTTTAGGATAAATCATATGATGTGAGATACAATTATACGAAATAAAAAAAAACGGGTTCGGTATTTCATGTTATACATCTGAAATAAAATATGGTTCCTGCAAAAGCTTTAGTGTAAATCATATGTGGAACAGAAGGACTGGACAAAATGGTGTCCTTCATTTAAAGCGACATGAAATTCAAAACTAACAGCGAGAGGCGGGAAAAAGAAGAAAAAATGACAAACGCATTTAGGGATGCCTAATTATTATTAGACAAAGCATTTGGAAGTTATCGCTGGTGAAGAATTTGAATAGAAACCATGGACATGCACAGAAGATTGGAACAAGACCCAGTGGCGCCACCTTCAGGTGGATCTTGCTGAAACGCAATACCAACCCATGTCTGGTCACAAGGAGTGTATATGCTAATTTCGAAAGGAATCCGACAAAGCTTTTGGAAGTTATCGCCTGTGAAGAATTTGAACAGACATCCACGGACAGAAAGAGAGCAAGACCCATTTTAACTGGAACGGACACGAAGAAGCGAAACTCAGTGGCGCCACCTTCAGGCAAATGTTACTGAAATCCAGTACGCAACCGCGTCTTCTCACAAGGAATGCGTATGCCGAATTTCGGAAGAATCCAAGAAAGCGTTTGGAAGTTATCGCTTGTAACTGACATCCACGGACACAAAGAAGCAAGATCCATTTTGACCCAGTGGCGCCACCTTCAGGCAGATGTTGCTGAAATGCGATACCGACTGGCGTCTTGTCACAAGGAATGCGTATGCCGAATTTCGGAAGAATCCATCAAAGCGTTAGGAAGTAATCATTCGAACAGACATGCACGGACATGCACGGACACATAGAAGCAAGAACCATTTTAAAGTCCCCCGGCCGCGTTGCGGGGGGGGGAGGGACAAAAATGCCCCAAAATACCAAAATAAGCCCGGTAGCACATTTTGATCAATCATGTCTCCATTTTTATGCAACTGAACATAAAGGGGATACTTCAGTATGTAAACTCCAAGAAAAATCTGGCAGGTTTCGGAGTGGAAAAAAAAATCGGCTTTATTACCATCACACACAAAGGAGTTTTCGTATGTAAACGTCACATATCCTTTCGAATAACCAGCAATTCGACGAAACTGGGATGAACTGATTACAGGACTGTGGAAGAGCGTACCCGACTTCAAACAGAGTTTCTGATCTTGTGCTGTAGGACGAATTGATGGTAGATTGTGCTGAAGCTACGAACCTTTTCCGGGTGGAAGTCTATTTGTCACGTGATTCAATGCATTCTGCAAGCTACTGTCTTGTGTAACATCAAAGTAGAAGGCATCCAATTTCTCCGAGGCTTTTTTCCTTAGTTCGTCTTCGCCTTTTTCCGTGAGACATCCGGCAAACACAGAGAACCCCATTTCATCCAATCGCAGGGCCAGGAGACGACCGAACCCGGTATCACATCCAGTTATTAGAACATGGCGGTCTTTGTATCCGCCAAGGGTGAGCTCATTGCGAATAATCATAGACAGATAACAGAATACCATACACACAATGACTATCCATAACCAATCCATCTGTGAAGTAACAAGTGATATACATATAAATATTTTAATGCATCCGTATACCGGATTGAATACCTTCTGAGCTTCTTATGTTAATTCAGTGCCATTTAGAAGATGAAGTGTAATATTAAAGTACATGTATGTCCATTTTAGTTACTCGCCTGCTTTGGGGCTTGTGAAAAATCAGTAGTTGGCTCCGCATAAGTTTCCTTTTTGCTTCGTGTGTAATCTCTATCAATGTTGTTCCGTGTATTGGGGCTAAATTGTATAGATAGTCGTCATAAGCTATTGGTGTCCCCGCGGACAAAAGCCAGTAGAGTAAAACACGGTCATAAATGCGTGTGAGCACGGGATAAGGCGGTACACCCACTGACCGCCTGTGTTTACTTTATACGGCCTCATTGATCTTTGACCGCGTGAACACTCATGCATTATGTCAGCAGGTACCCTATGCAATTGGGCCCCGGTACGTGAAACTATTATGATGGTGTTTCATATGGCGATATTTGAACAAGTTCTTTCAAGCGTGATATATTATCACTACCACGGAGTAATGGTAGTCATTTATAGAATTCCGTTTGTTTTTCACGTTACGTGAGCCCTGACCCGACTGACTGATTTTGGAGCAGTGACAGGAGACTTGGCTTGGAGAATCCAACCAATTAGAACGCTCGATAGAAAGCGCGACTGTTTCGACATCAGCCAATGGATGATTCTGTTATGAGGCTATAATTAGCTGTCTGTATAAGTGGCATTTACACTGTCCAGAATTCTATTATACAAGCTGCAAAAAAGAGAATGTGGCGCCAACTACTGAATTTCACAAAAACTAGAGTACACTACTAAAATGGACATATTTTAGGTATTGCCATTTTGGATGATTTGGCTGACAGTGTGGAAGAAAGAGGATTTAAGGAGATTAAGACAAATCCAATTTTACGTCTACTGCGCATGTTTCTGCGCATATAACAACATAAGATTTTTTAATGAAAGTGAATAGAAAAAGAAACCACTAAGTTTAAAGATCACATTTGTGAACGGATTTAATAATGTGTTCCCCAAAGTTGAAGACGGATCAAAAGGAAGAGACGCTGGCAAACGGACTGGCGAATGAAGGGTAAAACATTGATGCATTTTGAAAAAAAATGACGTTTTAAGTTCTTAGCAAATTTGAGCCTTTTTTCCATGAAAATACATACATTTTTCATGGAATTCTCCCATATATTAGAGTAGGGTTAAACCATCAAAGCGGACCAGAACCCCGGGTTATTTAAAAATAAGCTTGATGACCCCATAAATATATTTTGAATGTTGAGGGTCTTCGTTACCACTCGGCGAAATATAATAAAAATGAGAGTTTATATTCTGAATTGTCTGGAATCTTTTAGTTTAAATTTCTACCGACAAAGGTACACTGTTTAACGTCGATCGGCTGTTTATTCTCTGGGTTTTGGTATCTTGTTAATATTCAAAAGCGTTATCATGCTGTAGCCCCGAAGACGTCGTAATTACATGTACTCATTAATTACATATTACATATTTTCCCTTCCCCTTCCAGGTGAGTGCCTTCCCCCCAAAAAATTGAGTGAGTGAGTGAGTAGGATTAAACGTCATTTTTAACCCTTTTTTCAGTCATATAACGAAGGTGCCTACATGTGCCAGAACACGAGAGTGTCCACAGTTCCTATTATCCTGGACACATTATCAGTCCAGCCAGTACAGCACCCGGTCACCCATCCAAGTATTGACCGAGCTCAACGTTACTTAACTTCAGTGATGTGACGAGAACCAGTGTGCCCAACGTGATACGCCGTACCCCACAAAAGAAAAGAAATTGGACACCCTTGCCTTGATGCAACCACCTCGCTGGGAGTCTAACAGTACCCCAGCCACCAGTAAGATTTTTGGGCCGGATTCGGGGCATCATTACAGTGAAGTGACATCATATCTAGTAAAATAGATGTTTGCCGAACATTTCGATTATTTTTCAAGTCTACATAATACCTCTCTTGACCTAGCGTTAAAAAGAATTATCTGGAGATTATTTTCCCTGTTTATCTGGACAGAGCATATGAAAAGTAGTTCGCTCATGTGCAACACCGAAGGAGTTGTTCGGCCGGATCAAACTGAACCGTGCGTACGTGGGTTTTCCCCTATACGTCATTGCAACGTAGTAAAGGTCAACTTCCGCTATTGGAGGCAGGGATGATAAATGAGCTTGCGAAATGGAGCATGCGCTGTGGGGAGGATGGCCTTGATGTTTGGTATCGTGCGAACCTCAAACCCTCTTCTTGAACTAGTTGACGCAGAATTATTAACTGGCCACTTTAATGCCTTCTTTAATGGGATTTCTGTGAGCTACCATGAAGCGTACAATTAAACTTTTGGGAAGGAGTGCTACTCTACACACACAATGTCGTGACCAATTAATGGGCAAGGCTTTGGTGTAAGACCTCCCATTGAAAAGGTAATATCAATTATCATGGACAAAAGACTGACAATACAACCTGCAGCAGATCCTTTGTGAATTATATTTCGTGAGTCTTACACCAATCGTTGCCAATTAATGATCAGGAAATATCTGGCCATTACACATAACAGCCTCATTAAATTTCTTACAGTGTTACCGTGTAGCTGTGTCATTGGTTACGTGTTCTCACTGTGGGGTAAAGCAACTAGATGCTACATTTCAATGAGATTTAGACGATATCTCGATCCCAGTGTTTCACAACCTTGTGGAAAGTGACCTTCTGGACGGAACACAGCATACCGCGGAAAGGTGAAGAACTGCGATATGAAAGCAACCAGTGTTTGAATTCAGAACGACCATCGCCACCTTTTTGCGCGAATAATAGCTTCTAGTTCACCTTACCTTCCCAGGATTTCATTGGATGAAGGATCAGACATCTGAAATTTTATTATGGAATCGAATTCCAATCCAGGTAGATTGTCGAGCGAAGCTCAACAGAACAGAAAATTCCTCAGAAAACAAAATACCCACATATTTCGCCAAAAGATCAGGAACCAACTGGATCGGTCGAAGCACCAACCATAATTTATAGTCGAAACGTTTTTTTCCAGTGAATCGATTAATACGAATAAAAAATGACCTAATGAATAATATTATTTCTCGATGATGCCAAAAATCTCTAGTCTGGAATTCCTTGTTGAAGCATGGGTACATGTCGACATGGAACCGGACATAATCCAATATTACAAATCTCCTTCGTCGCTGCATAGTGACTAAGATATTGTATGACAAGGTAATGACTTATATTCATAGGCGATAGGATTGTACGGTTTTGTGTAGCGGAGTTTAGTGGACGAGGACAAGGGCAACCCGGCTTACGAGTTCCTTCCTTATGCTCATGATTTAATACCTCATTTATTATACAATTTGAGACAAATATAAAAATAATAAACATACCTTGTAGGAGAAGGATTCGTCGATTAATAAAACGCCAAACTTTCAATGTTTAGAGTGTCAGTGATTCTGAATTGGTTGAGATACCACAGAAACTCCAACCCGAAACCAGCCCAAAACTCGTCTGACTAAAGCAGTTTTAGAAGTGTTCATCGTTGACCGTTTTTTTAAGATAAACAAAAAGGCCCGCGACCATGGACGGACTGGGACGATATATATATAAATATTATGGTTCAAAACATACAGATCGTCACGGCTCATGGCCTTTGGCCATTGGTCATACTGTTACCAAGGGCATTGTATAAAATAGTTAGATGTGTTGGTAGTAATGACTAGCTCCACTGGAATTGAACACTGGCTATTTGTTTATTACACTGTTTAACATTCTTCGTGTTCATAACAGTATTACGTTATTATAAGCTTGCAAGTGGATTACATACATGTATATCTCGGTAGGGCATATCCAGTAAATAGTTCAGCCCGGTCTACACGGGCAAGTTTTCCTTGAAAATTTTGCTTTGTCGAGTCTTGATAAGTGAAGTGTCTGTGTAGATAAGTAACAAGTTTTCCTCATCGTGTGACCAGCATTGATATTAACGACGGAAGTCCACCTGGCGAGTAAATCGAGAAACTACATGTCTGCTTTCACTTTAAGAAAATATCGGAAGTTTATGAGCGGCATGGAAGACGTGCACGCATAAAAAAGTGACAATTTTCTTGTTCGCTATCTACATGGCAAAGGTTCCTTGTTTCGTTGTTCATTTTTTGCTTTCTACACGAGCACTTTTTCCTTCACTGTCAATGAAAGTGTGCATATCCTGAACACTGAAATGCACACTAGTTTGTAACACCTTTCAAACATGTAAAAATGTTCAAGTACGAAAACTAGTATTAAAAGAGATTTACCGGTACTTAAAATATGTCACTGAAGTGTTACCAAGCTCATCAACTAGATCGTCCTCAATAGCCATAATGAAATACGATGTCCACAATATCGCTGTTCTGAATATTTGAGCTCCGAAAAAATAGTGTTCATTCTGAAGTATTTACTTTTCAAAACTTTTACGCATAATTAAACACTTTTACATGTTCATGCGGACGCTTGTGTTCCAAAAGTATTACAGAATATGTGTTTAATTGTGAGTATTGGTATTCAAACATGATGATCATTTTTGAACACGGATATATGTTCTCTAGTGTTCAGATATGAACGTAAGTGTTCAGTTTTTAACACGATATGGTGTCCTGATTTGGACGTCAATATGAACGTTAGTGTTCAGTGCCGTCCGACCCCATATTTTGATTGTTGAGATACTTGGCGTTTTGGAATTTTTGGCACCCTTTTTTTGACATTATTGTTCAAAATGGGCCAGTTGATTAATTCAACAACATTTTTTCAACTTATTCCAGCAACCACTAAAATTAATCAGAGACGAACGATTTTACCCGTTCAATTAGTGTTAACAAATTTTGCTGACAGTGTTGTCATGGAGAAATTGTTAAGTAAAACTTGTCCGTACAGAACGGGCTTTCATTTGAGTGCACTGTCACAAGGATAGGATCGCGCTGACCAGGACCTTGCCCATCACAAAGGTGGTCAGATCGGCCATAAAAAGAGATGTTCAACCATGCAGAACATGGCCGTTCACGTCTCTAACATGTATTGTATGGTCAGACCGATCAGGCTCTTCCGATAGTGTGGCTATGTGTGAAATATATAGACTTCGGAGTTTCTAATATCGGTACATGTATTCAAACGACCCCTGGCATGCAATATCTGATTGATATATCGATATTTTTTTCTCGTGTACTCGTGTTTAACCCTACCTGGCCTTGGGGGAGGGCACTTTCCGCCCCCCCCCCCCCTGTTGGTTTTTTGCTCCTATCTCCGGAACGACAAAAGATTGAGAGCTGAAACTTTTTGACTTTTTAGGTTATCATATTGGGGTCATTTTGAGCCTATTTGCATGACCCTCCCCCCCCCCTCATGGGTAAATTCAAACTGGCGGCCATTTCGTCATATTTCTTCAAAAAATTTGCTTTTCTGTATGGAAAAGTGGGTAAAATCTATTTTATTTCATATCAGATTATTGTTTACAAATTTGTCATGCAGTTTTTGCGAAGAAAAAACAAAAATCGAAAATTCTGACCGAAAAATGGTCCAAAAATGCTCTTTTTTAAAATGACGTCACAGTGACGTCATCTTGGCGGCCATCTTGGATTTGTTTACATTTTCTTGTAGAGCTTGACCCAATGATATAGTGTGGTAAGTTTCAGCCCTCTAGCCTTAGCGATAGCGAAAATATGTAGGGGGGGGGGGCACTTTCCGCCCCTCCCCAGGCTGCGGTACACCCCAATCGCCCAGGCCAGATAGGATTAAGGTATTGTATTTGGGCCAATCTCTGTAAACTCAGATGCAATATCACGGAATATCATAACTTACTGCAGCGTTATATAAATCTCGTAGGAATTTGAAACTACATTTGTTAGCCAATCAGGTGGCTAGCTTGCTGAAAAATTTTCAAAATCACGCCCACAGTAGCACGTGGACTAATATATAAACATTATCGGGTAACAGTATTCACATATGGCATCATTTCCAGACAGTGTACGTCTAAAACAAGTGCAGAGACTGTAGTCCCCAGGAAACATGTCTTTGGAATGTACATGTAAATGGATGGCAGGTTGACTCTAACAAACTGGACTGATTGAAATTTTTGTCTGGGGTTCCAATGTTCCCCAAATCTTTCCTTCGGCTTTGGAAATATTTGCATATAAACTTGAGTATGCTCCAGCCAGGCAAGACGTTGCCGGGCTAGGGGGGAAGTTGTCGGTCGGATATCCAACAATAATATGCATAACGTGCAAGTGTTGTATATCGCCATACTCGCAAACACTCTCAGATTACGATAAATGTGAATAATTCATTTCGCAAAAAACGCCCTGCCCCTTAAGGTGCCTTCCACAGTTTCGTAGCAATGACCTTC
This sequence comes from Hanleya hanleyi, assembly GCA_036873755.1. Taxonomy (NCBI): domain Eukaryota; kingdom Metazoa; phylum Mollusca; class Polyplacophora; order Lepidopleurida; family Hanleyidae; genus Hanleya; species Hanleya hanleyi. The sequence goes on from JAVTVY010024680.1 coordinate 41,678, forward strand.
ATAATACGACGCGATAGAATGCTCGTATTCTGCTACATCATAATTCTTCTTGTCTTCTTAATAGCTTATATCTATAATACCATCCTGTTCAACATTATCAACGCTGCAAACGAGCACGTACAATTCGATGTCTGGCTTCGTCTACACGGAGTAAATTTTTTCCTGCTTCAGTTATGCCCCTTGGGTGTGCCTAAAGATCAGGACTCATTTACGGAAAGAAAATCTGACAAAAAACGGGCAGGTCGGCCCTCATCTTTTTGCCTTTTTAGTTGATACCGGGCCTGGGAACGTGAGAAAGAAATTTAATTTAAATCGCTCAAACAGATTTTTCTGGAAATTGAGCCGAGTTTGACCATTTTTCGACATTTTAAGGGGTTTTCTCGGAAAAATGAAGCAAGATTGGATGGAAATGTTCGAGATTCATTTTTCTATAACATAGAGATGCTCAAAATAATAGTTTAATCATGCTCTTTCAGAAAATATATACATATGAGTGATTTGGGTTGAAGACTTTACGACAATTGGTGGCCGAAAAACGGACCCATGGTCTATTCCTTGGCGAACGGAAGAATCCTTGAAGTGCACCTTAAAGGCATAGTAGTGGAGTCTATGCATTATCTCAATGTGGACTCCGTTACGGTGCGGGGATGTGTCATTACGCCAGATTGTTTAATTTTGACTGCCTAGTTACATGAAGCGCTGTTGTCGGAGTCAGTTGGAAAGAAGACCAGGAGTTCGATTGAAAGAATCCACAGTTTGTCCATCGGTATAATATTGAAGGTATTGCATACTGTATTCCATACGGGAGTTATCTCTCCCTGAAATGAGATTTCGGTAGATATTATGGCACAACCAGGTCCTATCACAATGATATAAATTTGCCAGAACTATTTTCTTTACAACAGAACTCATTTACAGTCCAAGAAGTTTGGAATGGTTGCATTTTTTTTAGGTTTTATGAATTATTTATCAAGTTTCTGAAGTATTTCCCATGTATCTAGGAGAAAATTTGGTGAAAAGTTACTAATAATTTGTCTTGGTTACATCTCTTATTTGCATTTTCCCCGCTTTTCTGGTATCATTGGAAGGCGGAAAAGCAACCACCGCCTTCATATTGCCGAAGGGAAGTCCTTTATTCAGAGCAAATGGATTAATTTTGAGTTTTGTTCTCGAAAATCCTGATAGATTTGATAAAAGTGATCAAAACAAAGATGGGGTAGTGGAAAAGTTATCGAACGGGTGTCCAACAATAATATGTGTAACTTGCAAGTGTTGTATACCGCCATACTCGCAAACATTCTCAGATTACGATAAATGCGAATTATTCATTTCGCAAGAAACAACCTGCCCCTTAAGTTACTCTCCACAGTTTCGTAGCAATGGCCCCGTTCTAATTTCACAATACGATGTGTTCTGCTACATCACAATTCTTCTTGTCTTCTTCATAGCTTATATCTATCATACCATCCTATTCACCATTATCAACGCTGCAAAAGAGCACGTATAGATCGATGGCTGGCTTCGTCTGCACGGTGATCTGGGTCATGAAGTAAATTTTGTCCTGCCTCAGTTATGCCGCTTGGGTGTGCCTAAAAATCAGGACTCATTTACGGAGAGAAAATCTGACAAAAAAGGGCAGGTCAATCCCCACTTTTCCCCCTTTTTATATTGATACCGGACCAGAGAACGTGAAAAAGAAATTTAATTGAAATCCTTCTTACAAATTCTTCTGGAAATTGTGCCATTTTTCGACATTTTAAGGGGGTTTCTAGGAAAAATGAAGCAAGACTGGAGGGAATATTCGAGATTCATTTTTCTATAACATAGCAGTGCGGTGTCTTAAAACAAAAGTTTAATCGTGCTCTTTCAGAAAATATATACATGTAAGTAATTTGGGTTGAAGACAATTGGTGGCCAATAACGGACACATGGTCTATTATTTGCTGAATGGAAGAAACCCTGGAGTGCACCCTATAGAGAACTGAAGTAAAGAGATCAACGTATCAACGCTCTTCAATAATTGAACACTGATAAGCTTGAGTCCCCCCATGTCCGTAATCAAAAGATTTTGATTTTTATATATTTATAACGGCATTCCTTGAATCAACTCCGTGACGATTTTTTTGTGTAGAATTTATCTTGACTTATGCATGGCGTTGATGGATAGCTGTTTCTCTCCAATTGGGAAAGAAAATGGCACAAACTAAAATGGAGATTTCATTGGTTAATTATGTCAAGGTCCGAGACAATTATCTCGGAGTCCGAGATAATCCTGCATCTTCAATGAACGATTATCTCGGGGTTCGAGATAATTATCTCAGGGTCCGAGATAATTCTGCGTCTTCATTGACCGATTATCTCAGAGTCCGAGATAATTCTGCATTCTCATTGGATAGTTATCTCGAGGTTCGAGATAATCCTGCATTCTCATTGGACGATTATATCGGGGTCCGAGATAATTCTGCGTCTTCATTGGTCGATTATGCCGGGGCCGAGATAATCCTGCATCTTCAATGAACGATTATCTCGGGGTTCGAGATAATTATCTCAGGGTCCGAGATAATTCTGCGTCTTCATTGACCGATTATCTCAGAGTCCGAGATAATTCTGCATTCTCATTGGATAGTTATCTCGAGGTTCGAGATAATCCTGCATTCTCATTGGACGATTATATCGGGGTCCGAGATAATTCTGCGTCTTCATTGGTCGATTATGCCGGGGCCGAGATAATTCTGCATTCTCATTGGACAATTATCTCAGGGTCCCAGATAATTAAGAAGATGAATTAGATATATTGTCGGAGAGAAGATCGCTCTCATCAGCCTGGTTGCAGTGCGAATTTCCTCTGTTTTGACCTAAATGAATCCCGCAAAAAAAAGGAGAAAAGTTTTCCATCCTAGTCCAATCAATAACAGCGTACCAGATCATGATGCAATATTTAAAGTGAAAAATAGTATCCATTATCCGCAGTCCCCATCTGCTTAATTTACAGTTTTTTTTAATCAAAACTTCACCAAAAAAAATCCAGAAATACAAAACACTGGTGGAACCAAATTTGTTTTGAAACTGCATTTTCCAACTGTAACCACAATTGACCTTAATGAAACTATTCCGAGCAATTCACCGCACCGGCGATCAAGCTTGGGCATCGACCATCGTGTTTTTCTTCCTTTCCAACGCCCACGTCACTTTGTGAACTGTGAGCGTTTATAATATAAAGCTCGGATATTGTTTTCTGTACAAAACACAGCCTTTTGTGCAGAATTGAGAAAAAGTTCATTTTCGGTTTCATAAACACAACTGCTTATAAAGGTGAACACCATCCATATAATGTGAACTGAAAATAGCATAACAATCCCACCTCAACAAATCAATCACAAATTACACATCTATACGAGGTTCACGTTATGTTCATTTCCAAATTTCCAGTTTTTCTATATTCAACCAGTTCCCTGCTCATTCTCCTGTATAAGGCTCGAAGATTTAACAGCCACGCGGTCTATTGGCAAAGAACTACTACTGTTACACTTAAGATGCTCTCTATAAACTGAATGATAGCTGATATAGATATTCCAACTTGTATATAGACATTTTTAAAATTTTATTTTTCTATATTTTGTTAATTGCTTTCAACAATAGTGCTTTAGTGCTTGTAAATCTATGAACTGACCAAAAAATGCATAATGAAATATAAATAAAGCATTGTGTTGATGGCCCACGAAATCCGTACGAGAGCGGCTCGAAAACTACAAATTCATTCAGTTGGATTGCCGCAGTCTAGATTCAGGAGTCACATATACAGAAGGATATGACATCATTTGTGATAGGTTGATTTGCTGTAATGAGCGCACAAATTTGTCTGTCACCTACATGTATGTTTAACAAACATGATGAAAACATGGATGAAACAACATTCGCTGGCGTAAGACTAATGTTTCACACGGTGGGGAAATCCGATTTTCGGACGAATTACAGCATCATTTGACGAAAATTTAGACGACGCCAGATTGTTGCCTAGGATCGGTACATCTGCTGTGGTTTTGAGGTTCTGGACAATAATGTTACAGAAAAACAAATCATTTTTTAAAATTATTCTTCGACAAGACGTATCGTAGACCGTAGATCGTTCAAATCGAGCATAAAATAATAAGGTTATCAAGCTTATATTTGCACAATCTGATATTTTGGATAACCTATTATTTAACTCTATTCTTGTATATGGGATTAGATAATAATTTCATCGCAAAAATTGCCTATATTTTCATAGAAGCACATAATTGCTAAAAATTATAATGTCTTTTTAACTCAGGCCTCATTAGTTTGGAATGGAATAATGCTAAATCGGAAAATCTAATAAAAATGTGGAGTCACCAGAGATTTCTGCAATACAGTTCGAAGAATGCCAGTATGGTCAACAATGGTCATGAAGCAAAATTACCATGGTTTCATCAAGTCAGTTTACCAGAGTTCCTTCGATGCGGCCTAAAGTAAGCCATGCACAGTAGACGCAAAATTGGATTTGTCTGGAACCTTAAGGAATCGACTTCCAATCGTCATTCTGCTTCCGCATTATGCACATAACAATGTCATAACAATAACACTTGTTATATATTTTTTAAATTTTATTGATTATTAATCTGACAAGATTTTCAAAACAGGTATAGGGATCTTATGTTCAGTTCTTTGTATTATATTTTCATTGAGAAATATGTAAATGATTTATAAAATATTTGCAGTGATCCGTTTGTAAAGACCGATTAATCATAGAAAATTGGCTTCGAGATATCTATTCTTCTGTCATCTGAAGAATTCGTCATTTGTTTAATCAGTAATTGTCGATCATTCACAATATGTCATTATCATTTCAGGACATTCCTTCCATATCAGTGTTGTCGTTATCGCCAAAATAAGGTTCATCGTCAGATTCATTTGTCAAACTTCTGTTGACTCTTACGTTCCTCTTTTTCTTGGACTTCTTTCTTGGTGGTCTGGAAGGCTTTCCGTGTCTGCTGCGAACACCATCACACTCACACGACAAGGTGACCGGAACAATATGATGGTTGACATTTTGGTTATGAATTTGAACTTCATTTTTACCTCTTAACTCCTCCAATCGAGGTAGAATAGGAGATTTGTTTTGGCGGTGTCCGTACTTAACGTTTTCCCAGTCGGTGTTCTCGAATACTGGATGCCTCATTACAGCAGATATCCCGTTTTCATAACCGAGTCTACCTTCTTTCGACGGATGAAGCTGGTATTTAAGAAAGTCTATGACGGTAAGTGACATTCCAGAGAAATCAGGAACTATTCCGGCACAAATTTTCAGCTGAGTCTCCGAGTTATTTTTTCCCTTGAACGGAGTTGTACCCTTGATTGTCTCATAAAGTGTACAAGCAATTGCCCAGATATCGGCGAGTTGAGTCGGTTGTTCTCCTTGCAACAACTCTGGACACGCGTAAGCAGCCGTTAATAAAAGTTCTTTGGATATTTCGACATCTTTGGTCCGCCTAGCACTACCAAAATCAGTCAAGACCGGGTAGCCTTTGGCATCTATTAGGACGTTTAAGGGTTTGATGTCCAGATGTAGGATCCCTTTGCCATGAAGGTATTCCACTGCAACAACAACGTAGGAAATAATCCAGATTGCTTCAGGTTCTTTGATAATATGATCCCTGCTTCCACCTTTCTTTAACAGTTGATGGAGGTCTCCCATTTCATGATACTGCATACATATATGCCTCTCATTCCCCACTACCATCGATGCGTGCAATCTCACCACATAGGGGCTCTGGCATTCGAAGAGTATGTTAGCTTCCTGTACACTTTTGATTGCATCACATGTTTTGACAACAATCATGTAACTGCAATCTTTCAAAACCACTAACTCGACTAGCCCGAATTTTCCTCGGGAAAGAGTTTTCAGAGTTGTCCAGTCGTTGGGACAAACGTACTTCCAGAAATCAGGGAATGCGTGTTCCACTTTCACATTGCTTGATGAAACAATGGATGATGGCACTGGGCTAGCTGGCGTTACACTCAATGTTGCACACGGCGGAGGACTTTGATTTGTCGGACTACTCACAGTATCATCTGAAGAAAATTCGGACGAAGATATGTTCTTGCCTATGATCGGTAATGACAGACTCTGTGGCTGAACTGGATTGTCACCTGAGTGGTGTTGGTCATATGATAATGCCTTCACTAATAGTTGTATTCCATGACATTCTTTATAGCATTCCGTAGATTCAGGCGAAGAGTTTTCCGACATTCTCTTACAGTAACTGGCATAATCAACTGTATCCGATGAAGAATGTAGGTGTTCCAATAACGGCACAGGGCAACGGTGTTGGATCTCATGAAGACCGTTTGTGTTATTAGAAGGACCCAAGTCACTAGACGCCTCAATCCGTGTGTGTCTTTTGTAGTTTGCCATGTCGCAATCCGAGGAATCTGATAGAGAAAGCTTATCCAACGGAGACATTGAAGAACTTGTATCGGTTGAATGCAAGCATGTTACGGAGCCGTTTCGATCAGATGATGAATAGGCTGCGCCAGGCACATTTGGAAGGTCTTCAGGTGATTGTCCCCAATTATTCCCTTCCTTGAGTGTGGTCTTAGAGTCACCACGCTGGGTACTTTCTGTACCGGTTATAACTGAGATACCAAATGTCTGATGGTCCATAATATTGACTCGATGCTTCATACTTATGTTCTCGTTGTGTCCAGTCACTGAGGTCACGGGAATAACAAACACTTCGGTCTCAGGTGGAAATATTCCGCAACAACTGCAAATCTGCGCAATTCTTCGGGTGACCCGGATGAATTGTGAACCAAGTTGACGTAACCGGCGAAAACGACGACCCATATTTACTTTAGATCGAAAGAGTAGATTACTTCAAAAGACGAATACGTCAGCATACTCTGGATACAGAGGTATATAGTGAACACAGAAACAGTTGCTAATCGCGACGTCATCCGGGTATGCTCAGCTGTCTGTGACGTCTAACGTCAAGTTCATTTTACAAAATGACGTCGTGGTGCGTTGTCCCAGACTCGACTCGACGTCGCGATGTATACCACGTTTCCGTGAGGGTTTTCTCTAACCTTTTATATGATTTTCATTTAGAAGAATATGCCATACACCCACAGGACAATAAGCTTTAACGAAGCTAATTAATGATGACAGGCACGAAAGTCGCCGAAAGGAAAAGGCAAACGTTTTCAGGATGCTTAATTTTCTGAACGGCTATCTTAGATGTCAGATAACAGAAAGAATTGTTTTAATGTCATATGAAAGTGAGTCAATATTGTACAGATTTGAGTCAGCCCATACCTTCCAATACAAGCGTTTTTAACGAATACTTAATAATTCCAGTCTTTTTGATGACAAAATATCCGTGTAAAAATATGCCGCTTCAAATCCTGAGATAGTTAGAATTTTATAATATGCCAAACGTTTCCTGAAATTTTGATTTTAGCTAGAAAGTGACAATGCGTGAATTCTGGCAAAACTTCTACTTTTGTTTCCATTTTCTCACATGGAATCCTTGCAGCTACTTACCAAACTATGCATTTGAGAATTTCATCAGCAGTAAAATTGTTCTGAAGAAGTTATTAAAAAATCGTGTTTTCTGCCGAGCTGTGAGATTTTTAAATAAACGAAATTTCTAAAAGTACGATCCTGAAATGAAGTTTTTTTATTTGACGCATCTTTTCAAGTTACTGACTAATTATTGGAAGCAAGTTTTCAAAACAAATACACCGAGAAAGTAGCAAAAATTGCGCCTTTGAGTTGTTTTTAATAAATTAATTTATGCAAAACGTTGAATGTAAACCCATCAATGTTTTTTCAGAGATATGAATAGATGTTAGTTTCATATTAATTTCTCATTAAAGGCGCATTCGATCGTGATAATATCATATATTTATATACCGTACTGTGACGCTTGAGCCTAACCTGTTGTAACGGGCCGAAGGATGGGCTGTTTATAACTCAATAGGTTGTGGTAGCGCCAGTGAAGAGAAATCTTTACGCCAGTAAAGAACTATAAAAACTTGATCTCGGATTAACATGAATGAATAAGATAAAGATGACATAAACAAGGACAATGGATTTATTGAACATAGACACTGTTCGATATTTCATCAAGAGGGCGTTAGACAAGCTTTATGGGACAAATGAGGAGAATTTATAAAGCTACAGAACGTTCGGATCGAATCTGCCAAACTGATCCGAGGTCGTACGGAGCGGCGATCTATCATAACATGAAAGAAAAGCTTGATCAATCTAAAAGTTGGTACTCATACATGTATACCAGAACAATTAGAGACACGTTTAGAATTGATGAATAAATTGAAATGAAATAGCTTGTAACGAATAAAGATCGTCCTACCCGTTCACAAACACAGTCGAGATCAAAACACGTCCTTTCACTTCAACCTCCATTGTCGTTCCTCAGGCTACGTCAGCGACGTAACAGACTGACGTCACATAGAACATTGTTGCGTCGCGCAAACAAATCTACTATAACGTCATCTCTTTACACCAAAACACGTACTTACATAAATACACACAATATAAACGCGACATATAATTCAAGACTTAACACATGCATCATAGAATATTTCTCTAGCTATGGAATATAGCTATGTAGCCGTCATGAACTTTGGTTTAGAGAGTAGTTTGTCTCCGTCCAGTCTTACTTCCGTAACAATTGTATGTGCCGGGCTAGACAGTATGATCCGCGACGAGTGATCGAAATTATTCCCAAAAGACATCTCCCGCCCACTGGATTATCTGCTCGTTATACTATAACACGCTCCGCAATCCCCGTGACTCGGTCGTTTTACAACTCCCCTCACCAGCACGGGACAAACTTCTCCAATAAAACTCTCTTCCCAGGTTCAGCTTGGCCCGAACGCGAGACATTATATGGCCTGAAATTATTGTCGAAAATATGTCCGCTACCTAGGTGTTCGTAAAAGATTCCATTGCTGTCCATCTCCCGCTGTTTAGCGTCACGTGTTCAGTTGTTGTTCTCGCTATTTTTAACCCAATGACCAAGAATTTCATTGGTCGACTCTCCCGTCCTGGGTGAATGGGGTTGTAAAACGATTGAGTCGCAGAAAATGCGAAGCATGTAAAACGGGCAGATAATCCAATGGGCGAGAGCATTCGCGACTGCTCGGCTTATTCCGTGAAGTCATAATACCTCGCGTATTAATGGTGGAAGGATTTTACAGCTCTCAGCTGTAAACCGTGATCCGCCGCACGTGAGGCACCTCACATGCTGTAGGATGTGTTTCCCCTCACATAGTCCTCGTTTCTATTTCTCTCTTATCGGGAGATAAAATATATATCCAAATGAAATGGACATTCCCTTGATTCTACCCGGGAAGAATCTCTTCTAATTTGAGGTGTTTCTCTCGGTTTTTCTTCTTGAGCTAATCTCCATCAGTGTCCATGGTAACGGAAGTCATACAGCTGGCATGCGCCGTTCAGAGTTTCCGCGTGATATTATTCTTTCAATATGGATGCCAATATGGATTCCTACCAGTGCGGATCGAGGTTCTAATGTCCTACATTCTCCGAGATTGTGTCGAGTGGGGCGAGAGATGACTGTTGAGTATAATTAAGACCAATCGTCGCTGATCATATTGTCTAGCCCGGCACATATACTTTTGACGGAAGTAAGATTGGACGAAGACTTGGCTAAAACAGCCGTTTTTTGGCGCGAAGAATGAATTTCTTTTCCCAGGGTAAGGATTAGATATTCAAAGCGTATACATTCCGAAGGTTTGTCCACTTGGGAAGTAATAAACGGATGGCGTTTGGAAAGGTAGGCTTTCGTTCGTTTTTTAGAATCTTTTGAAATGACCGTGTTGAGCGATTCTATTCCAAACTTCTCTCTTTTTCTATGTCATAGGGTATAGTAGAAAATTCAAAACTGTAGTAACTTAGCGCGCGCATGTCAGCTGAACGACTAATGCCGGCAATTGCACTATCGTTAACACGCTCTCAACATAAGAGATTACTCCTCCAATACAAGCCCTCTTCTATCACTGTAATACCCTCATTTATTCATTAACAAAATATCTCTGAAAATCTGTTCATTAATAACCTACACTGGTTTCACTGCTAACGAGTTTATGTTATTGATTTTTGTTTGTGTTTCGCATGAATATAGTTCATGCCTATGGAACTGCCGCAGTGTGTGATGCAATGGATGCTATTATTAACTGTGTCAGGGTGACAGCTTGTTCTGTTTGGAAGGTCCTATTTTCAAATCGAGAATTGACCAATAGAAACGTCAGTTTTGCCAGTAGATTGTTTCAATCAGCTCCGGAGGCCACACCGAATATCTAATATTTTTCGGAACTGTACTAGTGCATTCGACTGTGGTCAGGGGTCTATTGGGCCCCTGTTATGAGGATGCATATGGTGTAATCACTTTGACTTAAAAACAACGAAATAGGATGACCACATACTAAGATAGATGTCAGAGACGCAGTGTAGATCTGCCTTAATTCATAGAATGGTTGAGTGTATTTGTGATGCCAACCCCATGTAACATTCGGGAGTGCGTTGGAGTCAGATTCGGAGTTATCTGATCCGACGCATTAATGGTGAAGATATTTTACAACTGCAAAATGTGATTCACCGGACGTGTAACACAGCACACATTAACGAATACCTGTTCGCTCATATTCTCCACAATATCAATTGAATATTCTCTTGATTCCACCCCTCCCCCACCCCCGAAAGACCAAGTGTAGACTTCCATGATGCGATTTTGCTGGAACGGAAATCCCGAGTTTGGGTAGAATACTGTGCTTGAAAGTATATCTGCAAATATGGATTCCTATCGGTGCTGCTCGATTCAGTATATCCTACATATCCTATAGGAGACTGTGCCGACTGTCCTATGTAACTGACAGATCTGACGAGTTCCAACCTTCGAGGGGGATCAAATACACTCATGGAATCGTAATACGAGAAAACCGACCAGGAAATTACTGACCAAAAACTACCACAAAGATTGGAATCCATGTGGGTTTATTCGACATGTCACTTAATGTTCCACAGGGAAATTAGTTTCATTTTGCCCATGGTAACAATATCGATGTTATCTTAAGCATACATAAATTCTGATCGATTTCTGTTTAACAGTCATGGATGGCTTCGGGGCACTCAATAACCATTTTATTTGATAAGTACCAACAAAGTTCTCATCGAGTCATGAGATAATTTTGCACAAAACGTAATATTGGTTAGCTTAACTCTCGACTTACCTGTCATCACAAAATGGTTAAAGGGGGGAGAAAATTAATCGATTTATTAGCACTCACCGATATATTTGCCAATAAGGGCATCTGCAATGTCTTTTCACTCAAATGTACATTCACATAATCCTGAAACTAGGTACCAGGATAGATGGGGGGGGGAGCTCGAGCTCATGGCCGAGAAGAGGGCGGAGTGCTCTCTATAATTCGTCGCCAATTCACCGCCATATTCACCGAACGTATTGTAAATATAACTACCACGGCTGATTAACCGAACATTGTCAATATAACCACCACGGTTGACTAACCGAACATTGTCAATATAACCCCCACGGTTGACTAACCGAACATTGTCAATATAACCCCACGCCTTATTAATCGAGCATTGTCAATATAACCACCACGGCTGACTATCCGAACATTGTCAATATAACTACCACAGGTTGGTTGAAGGTTTTCTCTAACCTTTTCTATGATTTTCATTTAGAAGAATATGCCATACACCCACAGGACAATAAGCTTTAAGGAAGCTAATTAATGATGACAGACACGAAAGTCGCCGAAAGGAAAAGGCAAACGTTTTCAGGATGCTTAATTTTCTAAACGGCTATCTTAGAAGTCAGATAACAGAAAGAATTGTTTTAATGTCATATGAAAGTGAGTCAATATTGTACAGGTTTGAGTCAGCCCATACCTTCCCATACAAGCGTTTTTAACGAATAATTAATAATTCCAGAAGTAAACTGAGTCTTTTTGATGACAAAATATCCGTGTAAAAATATGCCGCTTCAAATCCTGGGATAGTTAGAATTTATAATATTCCAAACGTCTCCTGAAATTTCGATTTTAGCTAGAAAGTGACAATGCGTGAATTCTGGCAAAACTTCTACTTTTGTTTCCATTTTCTCACATGGAATCCTTGCAGCTACTTACCAAACTATGCATTTGAGAATTTCATCAGCAGTAAAATTGTTCTGAAGAAGTTATTAAAAAATCGTGTTTTCTGCCGAGCTGTGAGATTTTTAAATTAACGAAATTTCTAAAAGTACGATCCTGAAATGAAGTTTTTTTATTTGACGCATCTTTTCAAGTTACTGACTAATTATTGGTAGCAAGTTTTCAAAACAAATACACCGAGAAAGTAGCAAAAATTGCGCCTTTGAGTTGTTTTTAATAAATTAATTTATGCAAAACGTTGAATGTAAACCCATCAATGTTTTTTCAGAGATGTGAATAGATGTTAGTTTCATATTAATTTCTCATTAAAGGCGCATTCGATCGTGATAATATCATATATTTATATACCGTACTGTGACGGTTGAGCCTAACCTGTTGTAACGGGCCGAAGGATGGGCTGTTTATAACTCAATAGGTTGTGGTAGCGCCAGTGAAGAGAAATCTTTACGCCAGTAAAGAACTATAAAAACTTGATCTCGGATTAACATGAATGAATAAGATAAAGATGACATAAACAAGGACAATGGATTTATTGAACATAGACACTGTTCGATATTTCATCAAGAGGGCGTTAGACAAGCTTTATGGGACAAATGAGGAGAATTTATAAAGCTACAGAACGTTCGGATCGAATCTGCCAAACTGATCCGAGGTCGTACGGAGCGGCGATCTATCATAACATGAAAGAAAAGCTTGATCAATCTAAAAGTTGGTATACATGTATACCAGAACAATTAGAGACACGTTTAGAATTGATGAATAAATTGAAATGAAATAGCTTGTAACGAATAAAGATCGTCCTACCCGTTCACAAACACAGTCGAGATCAAAACACGTCCTTTCACTTCAACCTCCATTGTCGTTCCTCAGGCTACGTCAGCGACGTAACAGACTGACGTCACATAGAACATTGTTGCGTCGCGCAAACAAATCTACTATAACGTCATCTCTTTACACCAAAACACGTACTTACATAAATACACACAATATAAACGCGACATATAATTCAAGACTTAAGGGAGTAGAGGACGTTCATTTCCCTGCTCTTATGGAGCTACAACATGGTCATTTGTCAAATTTTTCAAAACAAGCTGAATTTCCTAACAAAAGTACCCAGACATATCAAAATGGAATAAAAATCAACAAAAGACACAACACAACCATTTATGCGTTTTACTGGTGGTTCGATAGTGTGATGGGACGGACCAAAAATTGGCATTTTATATTCAACGGTTGGAGGGTGCAAAGTGCTCCATAGGGTAAAAATTATTCCTCCGGAATATCCCCAAATTCACTCTTATTCACTTTCAACTAAAACAAAACTTCTGAATGGCTAATAAATTGAACTTCAATAACATTATCCACACCCACCCCGATTCCCCACCCCCACCCCTCCTGGAAATAGGACTGAAAAGGCCCCGTTTATCTGTTATACCGCTAATATTTTCTAAGAAAGTATGGTGTCCCCCTGTTTTTATTACATATTTAACAAGCACTATATGTGTTTATTATTATATAGCAAAATGGGGAAAATTTGACCTTGGGAAGTTTGATTTATTGAGCATAAAAGAAGAAAAAATTCAAATATCCGAACATTGTCAATATAAACACCACGGCTGATTATCCGAACATTGTCAATTTAACCACCACGACTGACTAACCGAACATTGCCAATATAATCACCACAGCTTAGTAACCGAACATTGCCAATATAATCACCACAGCTTAGTAATCGAACATTGTCAATATAACCACCACAGCTTAGTAACCGAACATTGTCAATATAACCACCACAGCTTAGTAACCGAACATTGCCAATATAATCACCACGGCTTAGTAACCGAACATTGTCAATATAATCACCACAGCTTAGTAATCGAACATTGCCAATATAATCACCACAGCTTAGTAACCGAACATTGTCAATATAATCACCACAGCTTAGTAACCGAACATTGACAATATAACCACCACAGCTTAGTAACCGAACATTGTCAATATAACCACCACGGCTGGCTATCCGAACATTGGCAATATAACCACCACAGCTTAGTAACCGAACATTGTCAATATAACCACCACAGCTTAGTAACCGAACATTGTCAATATAACCACCACGGCTGGCTATCCGAACATTGGCAATATAACCACCACAGCTTAGTAACCGAACATTGTCAATATAACCACCACAGCTTAGTGACCGAACATTGTCAATATAACCACCACGGCTGGCTATCCGAACCTTTTCAATATAACCACCACAGCTTAGTAACCGAACATTGTCAATATACCCACCACAGCTTAGTAACCCAACATTGTCAATATAACCACCACGGCTGGCTATCCGAACATTGGCAATATAATCACCACAGCTTAGTAACCGAACATTGTCAATATAACCACCACAGCTTAGTGACCGAACATTGTCAATATCACCACCACGGCTGGCTATCCGAACATTGGCAATATAACCACCACAGCTTAGTTACCGAACATTGTCAATATAACCACCACAGCTTAGTAATCGAACATTGTCAATATCACCACCACGGTTGGCTATCCGAACATTGTCAATATAAACACCACAGCTGATTATCCGAACATTGTCAATTTAACCACCACGACTGACTAACCGAACATTGCCAATATAATCACCACAGCTTAGTAACCGAACATTGCCAATATAATCACCACAGCTTAGTAATCGAACATTGTCAATATAACCACCACAGCTTAGTAACCGAACATTGTCAATATAACCACCACGGTTGACTATCCGAACATTGTCAATATAAACAAAACAGCTGATTATCCGAACATTGTCAATATAAACACCACAGCTGATTATCCGAACATTGTCAATTTAACCACCGCGACTGACTAACCGAACATTGCTAATATAATCACCACAGCTTAGTAACCGAACATTGCCAATATAACCACCACAGCTTAGTAACCGAACATTGTCAATATAACCACCACGGTTGACTATCCGAACATTGTCAATATAAACACCACAGCTGATTATCCGAACATTGTCAATTTAACCACCACGACTGACTAACCGAACATTGCCAATATAATCACCACAGCTTAGTAACCGAACATTGCCAATATAATCACCACAGCTTAGTAATCGAACATTGTCAATATAACCACCACAGCTTAGTAACCGAACATTGTCAATATAACCACCACAGCTTAGTAACCGAACATTGTCAATATAACCACCACAGCTTAGTAACCGAACATTGCCAATATAATCACCACAGCTTAGTAACCGAACATTGTCAATATAATCACCACAGCTTAGTAATCGAACATTGCCAACATAATCACCACAGCTTAGTAACCGAACATTGTCAATATAATCACCACAGCTTAGTAACCGAACATTGTCAATATAACCACCACAGCTTAGTAACCGAACATTGTCAATATAACCACCACGGCTGGCTATCCGAACATTGGCAATATAACCACCACAGCTTAGTAACCGAACATTGTCAATATATCCACCACAGCTTAGTAACCCAACATTGTCAATATAACCACCACGGCTGGCTATCCGAACATTGGCAATATAACCACCACAGCTTAGTAACCGAACATTGTCAATATAACCACCACAGCTTAGTGACCGAACATTGTCAATATCACCACCACGGCTGGCTATCCGAACATTGGCAATATAACCACCACAGCTTAGTTACCGAACATTGTCAATATAACCACCACAGCTTAGTAATCGAACATTGTCAATATAACAACCACGGCTGGCTATCCGAACATTGTCAATATAAACACCACAGCTGATTATCCGAACATTGTCAATTTAACCACCACGACTCACTAACCGAACATTGCCAATATAATCACCACAGCTTAGTAACCGAACATTGCCAATATAATCACCACAGCTTAGTAACCGAACATTGCCAATATAATCACCACAGCTTAGTAACCGAACATTGCCAATATAATCACCACAGCTTAGTAACCGAACATTGCCAATATAATCTCCACAGCTTAGTAACCGAACATTGCCAATATAATCACCACAGCTTAGTAACCGAACATTGCCAATATAATCACCACAGCTTAGTAACCGAACATTGCCAATATAATCACCACAGCTTAGTAACCGAACATTGCCAATATAATCACCACAGCTTAGTAACCGAGCATTGCCAATATAATCACCACAGCTTAGTAACCGAACATTGCCAATATAATCACCACAGCTTAGTAACCGAACATTGTCAATATAATCACCACAGCTTAGTAACCGAACATTGTCAATATAATAACCACAGCTTAGTAACCGAACATTGCCAATATAATCACCACAGCTTAGTAACCGAACATTGCCAATATAATCACCACAGCTTAGTAACCGAACATTGCCAATATAATCACCACAGCTTAGTAACCGAACATTGCCAATATAATCACCACAGCTTAGTAACCGAACATTGCCAATATAATCACCACAGCTTAGTAATCGAACATTGCCAATATAATCACCACAGCTTAGTAATCGAGCATTGTCAATATAACCACCACAGCTTAGTAACCGAACATTGCCAATATAATCACCACAGCTTAGTAACCGAACATTGTCAATATAATCACCACAGCTTAGTAATCGAGCATTGTCAATATAGTCACCACAGCTTAGTAATCGAGCATTGTCAATATAACCACCACAGCTTAGTAACCGAACATTGTCAATATAACCACCACGGTTGACTATCCGAACATTGTCAATATAAACACCACAGCTGATTATCCGAACATAGTCAATTTAACCACCGCGACAGACTAACCGAACATTGCCAATATAATCACCACAGCTTAGTAACCGAACATTGCCAATATAATCACCACAGCTTAGTAATCGAACATTGTCAATATAACCACCACAGCTTAGTAACCGAACATTGTCAATATAACCACCACGGTTGACTATCCGAACATTGTCAATATAAACACCACAGCTGATTATCCGAACATTGTCAATATAAACACAACAGCTGATTATCCGAACATTGTCAATATAACCACCACAGCTTAGTAACCGAACATTGTCAATATAACCACCACGGTTGACTATCCGAACATTGTCAATATAAACACCACAGCTGATTATCCGAACATTGTCAATATAAACACAACAGCTGATTATCCGAACATTGTCAATTTAACCACCGCGACTGACTAACCGAACATTGCTAATATAATCACCACAGCTTAGTAACCGAACATTGCCAATATAATCACCACAGCTTAGTAACCGAACATTGCCAATATAATCACCACAGCCTAGTAATCGAACATTGTCAATATAACCACCACAGCTTAGTAACCGAACATTGTCAATATAACCACCACGGTTGACTATCCGAACATTGTCAATATAAACACCACAGCTGATTATCTGAACATTGTCAATTTAACCACCACGACTGACTAACCGAACATTGCCAATATAATCACCACAGCTTAGTAACCGAACGTTGCCAATATAATCACCACAGCTTAGTAATCGAACATTGTCAATATAACCACCACAGCTTAGTAACCGAACATTGTCAATATAACCACCACAGCTTAGTAACCGAACATTATCAATATAACCACCACAGCTCAGTAACCGAACATTGCCAATATAATCACCACAGCTTAGTAACCGAACATTGTCAATATAATCACCACAGCTTAGTAATCGAACATTGCCAATATAATCACCACAGCTTAGTAAGCGAACATTGTCAATATAATCACCACAGCTTAGTAACCGAAAATTGTCAATATAACCACCACAGCTTAGTAACCGAACATTGTCAATATAACCACCACGGCTGGCTATCCGAACATTGGCAATATAACCACCACAGCTTAGTAACCGAACATTGTCAATATAACCACCACAGCTTAGTAACCGAACATTGTCAATATAACCACCACGGCTGGCTATCCGAACATTGGCAATATAACCACCACAGCTTAGTAACCGAACATTGTCAATATAACCACCACAGCTTAGTGACCGAACATTGTCAATATCACCACCACGGCTGGCTATCCGAACATTGGCAATATAACCACCACAGCTTAGTTACCGAACATTGTCAATATAACCACCACAGCTTAGTAATCGAACATTGTCAATATAACAACCACGGCTGGCTATCCGAACATTGTCAATATAAACACCACAGCTGATTATCCGAACATTGTCAATTTAACCACCACGACTGACTAACCGAACATTGCCAATATAATCACCACAGCTTAGTAACCGAACATTGCCAATATAATCACCACAGCTTAGTAACCGAACATTGCCAATATAATCACCACAGCTTAGTAACCGAACATTGCCACCACAGCTAGTAACCGAACATTGCCAATATAATCCCACAGCTTAGTAACCGAACATTGCCAATATAATCACCACAGCTTAGTAACCGAACATTGCCAATATAATCACCACAGCTTAGTAACCGAACATTGCCAATATAATCACCACAGCTTAGTAACCGAACATTGCCAATATAATCACCACAGCTTAGTAACCGAACATTGCCCACAGCTTAGTAACCGAACATTGCCAATATAATCACCACAGCTTAGTAACCGAACATTGCCAATATAATCACCACAGCTTAGTAACCGAACATTGCCAATATAATCACCACAGATTAGTAACCGAACATTGCCAATATAATCACCACAGCTTAGTAACCGAACATTGCCAATATAATCACCACAGCTTAGTAATCGAACATTGCCAATATAATCACCACAGCTTAGTAATCGAGCATTGTCAATATAACCACCACAGCTTAGTAACCGAACATTGCCAATATAATCACCACAGCTTAGTAACCGAACATTGTCAATATAATCACCACAGCTTAGTAATCGAGCATTGTCAATATAGTCACCACAGCTTAGTAATCGAGCATTGTCAATATAACCACCACAGCTTAGTAACCGAACATTGTCAATATAACCACCACGGTTGACTATCCGAACATTGTCAATATAAACACCACAGCTGATTATCCGAACATAGTCAATTTAACCACCGCGACAGACTAACCGAACATTGCCAATATAATCACCACAGCTTAGTAACCGAACATTGCCAATATAATCACCACAGCTTAGTAATCGAACATTGTCAATATAACCACCACAGCTTAGTAACCGAACATTGTCAATATAACCACCACGGTTGACTATCCGAACATTGTCAATATAAACAAAACAGCTGATTATCCGAACATTGTCAATATAAACACCACAGCTGATTATCCGAACATTGTCAATTTAACCACCGCGACTGACTAACCGAACATTGCTAATATAATCACCACAGCTTAGTAACCGAACATTGCCAATATAATCACCACAGCTTAGTAATCGAACATTGTCAATATAACCACCACAGCTTAGTAACCGAACATTGTCAATATAACCACCACGGTTGACTATCCGAACATTGTCAATATAAACACCACAGCTGATTATCCGAACATTGTCAATTTAACCACCACGACTGACTAACCGAACATTGCCAATATAATCACCACAGCTTAGTAACCGAACATTGCCAATATAATCACCACAGCTTAGTAATCGAACATTGTCAATATAACCACCACAGCTTAGTAACCGAACATTGTCAATATAACCACCACAGCTTAGTAACCGAACATTGTCAATATAACCACCACAGCTTAGTAACCGAACATTGCCAATATAATCACCACAGCTTAGTAACCGAACATTGTCAATATAATCACCACAGCTTAGTAATCGAACATTGCCAATATAATCACCACAGCTTAGTAACCGAACATTGTCAATATAATCACCACAGCTTAGTAACCGAACATTGTCAATATAACCACCACAGCTTAGTAACGGAACATTGTCAATATAACCACCACGGCTGGCTATCCGAACATTGGCAATATAACCACCACAGCTTAGTAACCGAACATTGTGAATATAACCACACAGCTTAGTAACCGAACATTGTCAATATAACCACCACGGCTGGCTATCCGAACATTGGCAATATAACCACCACAGCTTAGTAACCGAACATTGTCAATATAACCACCACAGCTTAGTGACCGAACATTGTCAATATAACCACCACGTCTGGCTATCCGAACATTTTCAATATAACCACCACAGCTTAGTAACCGAACATTGTCAATATAACCACCACAGCTTAGTAATCGAACATTGTCAATATAACCACCAGGGCAAATTATCCGAACATTGTCAATATAACCACCACGACTGACTAACCGAACATTGCCAATATAACCACCATGTCTAACCAAACATTTTCAATATAACCATCACGGCTTACTAACCATTGTCAATATAACCACCAAGCCTGACCAATCGAACTTTCTCAATCGTTTGGCGATTCTTCTGAATGGCTTGCAGTGTGATCAGGAAAATTCACCAACTTGCTTATGGAGACACGGGAAAGATATTGAAATGAGAAATATGGATAAATAATTTCATATTACATTTATTTTGTACTTTTATACATAGCCGTGTAGGATAGCGCAGCAGATGTAATCATCCAGTTAGGTTCTACAGTCGCAAATTCAGTGCCAAATTGATCTACATGTACAAGTGATAAGCAATACAACTGAAGTGATATTCTCCAAATATAACGTCAAATTCACATCAGAAATACAGGAAACTGAAATGAAAAATTTACATTAAAATATTTAAATAATATTTTGAATTGTGGGCACTACATGTTGACTAGGATACAGTATTCTTGGCTATCCTTGGTATGTTGGATCTGAGATAAGAATGGCCCAGTTGTAACGAATATATTATTTAAAGTATACCAATGGTGTTTATTCTCAGGTCGTTATATATGACCATATATATAGTTAAAAATGATGAGCCAAACATACAAGAAGATTCACGAGATCGTTCAGTGTAAAAGTATATGGCCATAGGATCACAAATTAACTTTCCGGTTCTGGAATTGAAGTTTGGAAAGATTTCAGAAGCGAGTGAGTAGAAAAAAATATCCCGTGGATCAATCACAATTAGCTGACGTGCGCGAACAACTGACACGACCGTGAAACAACAAGTGAAGAAAGGACCAACGTCACATTGTGAAGCCATTTAGCACAGTGTGCTCACTTGTGGAACCATCAGTGTCCTCCATGGATGATCTATGGCCCTGTAATCACACGTTGGGGCAAAAGAAACCCCAGAATGAGAACTGAGCCAGTCAAGGCTTGAGCCAAAAAAGGATAAAATTGATTCGAACGGAACAACCGGCCCAGAGTTGCTGCAGTATGCTGTCTCTCAATATCTTTTCATTTTTTGGCGGCTTACAGGTGGCCAACTTCGTACATGAAGTCGATTTTTATGTGTACGTCCGTTACTGGCCTTGATGAATTAGGCCACCACATTCTTCGAACGAGGGTTTTAAGTTTATAAATAGGCAAGAAAATGCCTTAACCTAGCCACATTTTGGATTTTAATCTAGGCAAAAGTTCACGTCGACTCATTCGATTATGTAGCGGGCTTGATCGAGCGCGTCTTGTAAAACTGGACATTTCGCATCACAGTCAATTCTCACCTGATTCTGGCAATGCTATCGATTTTTCTGCTGCTTCAACTTACCGGCTGAGTCAAATCTGTCATAGACTTTGTACTTAACAAGAAACATACAGTTCACGGCAAGTGTCGAAGTTATAATTCATTAACCTTTAGCCTTCCAGCAAGGTAGGTTCATTATTGCAAGGAAATATTAGGAATGCAGTTTTTGGAAGATGTGCCGGCCAAATTTTCGCGACTGCTCAAACGAATCCATCGGAGTCATCCGACCTGACACATAGTGGAGATATTTGACAACTCTCAGCTGTAAACCGTGATCCACCGGACGTGTAACAGAGCACATATTAAAGGATACGTGTCTGCTCACATTGTCTTCGTGATATTTCCATCATGTGAGGAGATTACATAAAAAAAGCAAGATCAATTAAATATTCTCTCGATCTGCCCCTAACAGACCTAGTGTAGCCTACTTTGATTTGTTTCTACTGACTTGCATGCTGCGAATTTGCTTGGACGGAAATCCTGCAACTGACTTGTGCCGTTCAGAGTATGGGTGCAATACTGTGCTTGAAAGTATAGCTGTAAATATGGATTCCTATCAGTGCTGCTCGATTCAGTATATCCTACATATCCTATAGGAGACTGTGCCAACTGCCCTATGTGTAATTGCCAGATCGGACGAGTTTCAGGCTTCGTCAGGGATCAAATACGCACAGGGAGTCGTAATAGGAGAAAACTGACCAGGAAATTACTGAGCAAAAACTACCACAAAGATTGGAATCCATGTGGGTTTGTTGGACATGTCACTTAATGTTCCACAGGGAAATTAGTTTCATTTTGCCCCTAGTAACATTATCGGTGTTATCTTAAGCATACGTAAATTCCGATCGATTCCTGCTTAACAGGCATAGATGGCTTCGGGGCGTTCAATAATCATTTTATTTGATAATTGCCATCCAATCCATCATCGAGTCACGAGATCATTTTGCTCAAAATGTAATTTTGGTTAGCTTAACTCGCGACTTACCTGTCATCACAAAATGTTTAAGGCGGAGAAAAAATTAATCGATTTATTAACACTCACCGATATATTAACCAATAAGGACATCGTCATTCACGTGCTAACTTGATATGCATTGCCAGTTCATTCAAATGTACATTAACATAAGCCTGAAACTGGGTAACATCATAGATTCGCGGTATATGCTATATATCACCGAAGTTTATCCCTGAATCATATGGATTAAGAATACTGATCAGCGATACGGATTTGATATTTTTGGAACATCATGATGTCTTGTCGGTATCATTGAAAACTGTTGACCGCTTCTCTCTTGCAGAAAACTAACCTATGTTTATGTATACCAGGATTGTCTTTTACAATTTGATGCAAATGCTGTTATATGGAATATGGAAAAGGTCTTTGGATTATGGACGCAGATATTCTTTAATGAACGAATGAATGAATTATGAATGACGGACCAGACGCTTGTAATCTGAAAACCACACTTTTTCATGTTACTTGTACAGTTCAAAGCATTATTCCTGGCTCTTTGTGGAAATTTAGTAAAACTGAGAGATCGCCTACCATAGCCTATCATGTTACGCTCATCTTGAATCTTTTTTTTATATACCTAAGATCTTGATTTCATAGCCAAATTCAAAATGGCGGCATTATGGGGTCATCTTAAAATCATAATTTTTCATGTTGCTCTTACACATGAATCCATATTCATTGTCCCCAGTATGACTTGTAGATTGTCTTTATTTTGTGAATAAGGCAAAAGACAAAGAGTATAGATTTTATGAATTGGAACTTTTGCTTCTCTTTGTGCTTCTTCAGTTTACTTTAATTTATCGAGTGTTTTTCCATTTATTTTTTAATTCTATTGACATAATAGAACCGCTGTACGGAGCCGTAAAAGGCACATGCAAAAAAACATGTCCCTTCTAAGGCTCCGCTACACTTATATAAAGCGCATAGGTAATTTTAAATTGTCAGTATATCTGTTGACGCTCATGGCATATCGATTGTTTGTCAGTCTGTGAGTCTCGAATGACTAATATATGGACTTACTAAATTGGTATTCCTGGATCAACATTAATGAACACAAATAGCCGCTAAAACGAGAACTATAGATATAGAAGATAAACTTTCACACAGGTCAATTTGGTTTGTAAACTGACAGAAATTCATCTTGTATACTCATCTTCAAGTGTCTATTTAAGGAGGATAACCGTTTCAAATAGGATCGTGCTGGAAAGGGACTATCGGCGCCAAGGCTTTCCGGGAGAATTACATGGGTTACTATTAATGGTCTGCAAATATAATGTAATTACCAACTTTTGTCTTCAGACTCTACTTCATCATCGATCAAGTTTGACAGTGCGGATCTTGGAAGATTTATACTGGATTTTCCCAAAGTATCTAATATCCCGGTAATATAGCAAATTTCAAGAGACTTGCTACGGATATGGAGCTCCTATCCCCAAAGGTCAATGTTCAATACTGGCATCACATCGCCCACGTAACTTAGTCTCGTGTGAATTTGTGTCCTCTGCAAACTCTTTATATAGACGTTCGCCCAGATGAAACATCCAGGAAAATCCCAAAATCTAAAACTCTCAAAGCGTGTGTCACTTTCAAATTTTTTTACTCTCACACCTTGTGTCACTCTCAAGACTTGTGTCACTCTCAAAACTTGTGTCACTCTCGAAACGTGTCACTCTCAAATCTTGTGTCACTCTCAAAACATGTGTCACTCTCAAAACTTGTGTCAGTTTCAAAACTTCTGTTACTCTCAAATCTGAATTGTTGCTTACACAATCGATTATGGTAATCAATGTGTCTACCCACCATATATATTATTAATATAAGTACATAGGTAAACACAATACATGATATTTAATTAATTATGCTGAATAAATTAACTGTATCGGCATACGTGTACTAGACATTACTTTCGTTTTCTCCTCTTCTTGTAGATTAACTTCAGGCAGCTGAGGGAGATGTTCATGACATCAATTTTATAAGGGGACATCTTGAATTGAACGCAACATATAAAATGGTGGAAGAAGATGCCGATGTACTGACAAGAAGTCTTCTAACTCCACCGGTTAATATTCTGACTGCATATCTAAACACATCACAATAACCAAAAATGATCCCTGCGATGATTTGTATCTCAGCCAAGCTTTTATTGTAGATGTTCATGCGGACTTCTTGAATTATATGCCCACGTCGCCCCGAGCACAGGCTTGAACGGTATTAGATACAAATAGCCAAGAGCAATGATGTAATAGTCCTATTAAGTTACCTGTTGGAAATTGAGGAACTATGTGACCATTAGATAGAAGGAAAAGCTGCCCGAACGCTGAAATGTTAGTAAAATGCAAGTTCTTATTCTGCGAGGCCCGACGTCGACCCATCGTCCCCTTGCACGTTTCCTTCACTCAGCTACGCAACGTACTACATGTAACTGTGATTATCCGTACAGAGTATACGATGACGTCGACCAAGCTATTCATTCTCCGCCATGTTAACCACAGTCACAAGCTACAATCACAATGATTTGTACAGAGGGTAACTACGTTCTATCTTACATTCTCTTGTATACAAGAGAAATGAGATCGGTTCTAAATAAAGACCAACTGTTCTAGTAACTTATCTCCACCCGCACAGTTGAGAATTGTTAGCAATTTTTATTCTTAAGAAAATCGCTCAAGTGTGATTAAAGTTATCTTCTACGATTTCATTAGTTGAAGGATAGTATGTCTGTAGAAAATGCAGGCTTCTCGGATGAACGAAACAACGGAACTACGGAAACAGCAGCCCGCTGCAAGTTCTTCACAGGCGTAAAGACGCGTTTTCTACTATAAGCCCAATTCGTTCTTCACACATGTGTAGGACGTTTCAGTTAAATGTGTAGCTATGATCTGTCAATTTCCAGGTATTTTAACTTTTGCCGGGTTGACAGTTTATAACTACACGTTAATGGTCGCGTTTTTTTAAAACTACCCGACCGGATGTAAAATTATCGCCAATCACAGAAATAAACTGGTTCTTTCAGTATCTATCAAGCTAGTTTTGGCCATTCTCCTGGCCTCACCGACATATTAGATGATTACAAACTCTGACAATGGGAGAATGGTCTTGAGTGTGCGTTCAATTCCCATTCAGGAAAGCCCCAATGACAATGCATAATATTATGTTTTGAATAAGATTCATGTCCTATGCTTGGGCCTGCTAGAATAAATTCGGTATATTTTTCTCCCAGATCGAATCATAAAAGATATTCAATGTATGAAGAAAACTAATGGAACATTCATGCCTGAAGTTCGTAGTTCATATCTTAAAATTCCTCGACGTATCTTGAAACGTTTTGAACAGTTTTTGATTATGGGGACCTTGTCTTCAGAGCAAACATATCGAAGAGTTCAGAGGCTGGTCTTACAAAGCGAGCGTGAGCTTACGTTCAACATAACTACGCTGTTGGCATATAACTTCAACGTGACTATGGAGCTAGGTTACGTCATACGTAAGCTACGCAGGCTTCTCCAGTGTGAACTACTTCCTTCCGCTTCCAGCCACCACCCTTTTCTGCACTAATCTATAATTGTGTCCCAATTCCAGTCCAATCTATGTTTAACACATTCACCGAACTAGTAGAGATTGTATATTCTGGTAACTTCTGCAGAGAGCAACATATTGCCCCGAATGATAACATTGCTCTTCTTTAGTTTCCCTTCTTTAGATTCCTCAAAAGCATCATCTACCAGTTTCTCAATATGACTTGATTCGACACCTGTCCCCATTCCATATATGTGAATCTGACCATTTATTTGCCTGACCAGATGCTTGAGTTGAGTTATGTCCTGCTCCATAACCTTCTGCTTAGTTTCCATTATAGTGCTTTTCGAAAGGATGTTCTTTATGCCAGGTAGGGTCCTCTTGCAACCTGAACAGAATCACACGAATGACTCTAAATGATCCTCCTTACTGTCGTCCAGGTAATCATACAACACTGCCGATACTTTTATACACATTAGACAGAACCATCAATGGCAAAAATCGTAGGCCATAGCCTTGTCCTTTTGACCGATTGTAACGCGACGCTCACTGCATTGCTCGTCATCGGAATCGCCCTTCTTCGCTGCAGTATGAGTCAATAAACCATCACAACAGGAGTTTTGCAGATAAAAACGTCTGAATGCACGTCGAATACTCATTAATAAGAAGCTGGGAATGTATATCAGCAGCAAAAAATACTACAATGGTGAAAGGACCCAATAAAACACTCAAAATAATCGCTATTATTGTCCCTGCTGAAAACAGCGTGCATCCAAACCGGATTCGTAAGTCAAAAAAAGTGACAATTTTTTTTTTTTTCATTAGCTTTGAAAAAGTTGGAAGTATCTCCAACGAAACGTCAGCTCCACAGCAATAAAGAAGTTATTATCCATAGAATAGCATTGTGTAATTTATCAATTACTTATTATACGAGAGATCCTGAAGGAACTTGGCGCCCACCATTGCCCGATAATTTTAAGTTATGATCTTTTTGTCCATTGTTACTAAGAACAAACGATTGATTTGTAATTTTGTTTGCAGAATTTCGAGTTTGAGCGAAAAGATCGAAAAAGGAACACTTGAAAACATCAAGATATTATCTTTATAAGTTTCAGGAGTTTCAAGATTTCTAGAAACTGTACTTGATGTCGGTTGTTATATTACAAGTGAAATGAGCAAAGTTAGTCTGAAAGTGAATGTCCGGAGGACCCTTCGTCTTCGTTTCGTAGTATTTTTTTTCTTCTTTTTTTTTTGCACGTGTCATCATTGGGTACTGGAAGCGAAGACAAATCTCTTCGACACTTTGGCATGAGCTATGAAACATACCTAAGATTTTATAATTAGGAACGAATGCTAATTCCGTTCTGTGTACTGGGCTAGTTTGAGATATCTCTTTCAAGATACCATGCTCGAAAATAGTAAGATGGTACACAACTTAATACTGAAGGGATCCGGTCCGTGCAGTAACGTTGAAACTTTGAAAGTGTCTGAATCCTAATTATCGCCATTGGATCGAAACACGCAGTAGTCTACAGTTGTCGACTTGTGACGTTGCATCACAAGAGTGACTTCCCTTCGTGTAGCCGACCCGTCGGCAGACGAAACGTTTGGGCAGTTCGCTTGCAACGGCATGGACTAAAGCATACTGATTTAAAATTTGAAGAAATACATTTTAATTCGGAATCATTTGAACTCCTTGATATGGAAGGTGAAGGTATGGATATTCCAAACCTCAAATATAGAATATGCCCCACCGTTTGATCCGCCGACTCTTGTGATGCAACGCCACAACTCGGGAATACCGTATTAATTTGAAGCAGAACTTGGATTTTCGAATCGGACCAAAAAAGGTATGTTGCACGACTAGCCCCATGTCCCCAGGGGGAATTCAAGATGGCCGGACTAAAAAAGGTATCTTGCATAACTAGACCACAAGGGGAACCTGTGCACCACATTTGAGAAAGATCCATGCAGTACTTACTGAGAAATCATAATCAAGTTTCATGGAGAAATCCAAGATGGCCGCCTGGTGGCCATATTGGATTTTTGATTCGGACCAGAAAATGTATCTTGCACAACTAGACCCCAAGGGGAACCTGCGTACCAAATTTGAGAAAGATCCATGCAGTAGTTCCTAGGAGAAATCGCAACAAATTTACATGGGGAAATCCAAAATGGCTGCCTGGTAGCAAAAAAGTATCTTGCACAACTGCACCACAAGGGGAACCTGTGTTCCAAACTTGAGAAAGATCCATGTAGTATTTTCCTGAGATTTCCCAATAACAAAGTCTCATGGGTAAATTCAAGATGCGGCCATATTGGATTTTCGAATCGGACCGAAAATGGTATCTTGCACAACTAAATCCAAAGGGGAACCTGTGTAACAAATTTGAAAAAGGTCCATGCAGTACTTCCTGAGAAATCACGATAACAAAGTTTCATGGGGAAATCCAAGATGGCCACCTGGTGACCATATTAGATTTTTGAATCGGACCAGAAAAGGTATCTTGCACAACTAGACTCCAAGGGGAACCTGTGTACCAACTTTGAGAAAGATCCATGCAGTAGTTCCTGAGAAATCGCGATAACAAAGTTTCATGGCGAAATCCATGATGGCCGCTTAGTGGCCATATTGGATTTTTGAATCGGACCAGGAAAGGTATCTTGCACAACTAGACTACCTGTGTACAAAATTTGAGAAAGTTCCATGCAGCAGTTCCTGAGAAATCGCGATAAAAAAGTTTCATGGGGAAATCCAAGATGGCCGCTTCGTGGTCATATTGGATTTTTTGAATCAGACCAGAAAAGGTACTTTGCACAACAAGACCCCAAGGGGAACCTGTCTATCAAATTTGAGAAAGATCCATGCAGTAGTTCCTGAGAAATCGCGATAACAATGTTTCATGGGGAAATCCAAGATGGCCGCCTCGTGGCCATATTAGATTTTCAAATCGGACCAGAAAAGGTATCGTGCACAACTAGGCCCTAAGGGAAACCTGTGAACCAAATTTGAAAAAGATCCATGTAGCACTTCCTGAGAAATCAGGATAACAAAGATTCATGGGGAAATCCAAGATGGTAGCCTGGTGGCCATATTGGATTTTCGAATCGGATCAGAAAAGATATTTGCACAACTAGATCCCAAGGTGAACCAGTGTACCAAATTTGAAAAAGATCCATGCAGTAGTTCCTGAGAAATCGCGATAACAAAGTTTCATGAGGAAATCCAAGATGGCCGCTTCGTGGTCATATTGGATTTTCGAATCTGACCAGAAAAGGTATCTTGCACAACTAGACCCCAAGGGGAACCCGTCTATCAAATCTGAGAAACATCCATGCAGTAGTTCCTGAGAAATCGCGATAACAATGTTTCATGGGGAAATCCAAGATGGCCGCTTCGTGGTCATATTGGATTTTTTGAATCGGACCAGAAAAGGTATCTTGCACAACTAGGCCCTACGGGGAACCTGTGTACCAAATTTGAGAAAGATCCATGTAGTAGTTCCTGAGAAATCGTGATAACAAGAATTGTTTACGGACGGATGACGGACGGACGACGGACGGACGGACGGGCGACGGACGACGACCGACGGACCACGGGCGAAAAGCGATTTGAACAGCCCACCATCTGGTGATGGTGGTGGGCTAAAAATGGCCGTGTGGCGGCCTTATTGGAATTTCGAATCGGACCAAAAAAGTATCTCGGTCCCGTGCTCAATGGATTGAGGAAGGCGAAAAGCCAACGAGATATTTTAGTCATCTAGAATCAAAAAATTATACAAATAAATTAATCCCCAAAGTGGTAAAGTGTGACGGAACCGTCATAACCCGGCAAAAGGAAATTCTCCTGGAAACAAAAACTTACTATGAGCAATTATACACACGTAAAACAGAGGAAAATTTTGATACCAACAGAGTAGAAGAGGCTTTAAATGGTTGCCCAAATAGGCGATTAACCATTGAAGAAACAGATAGATTAGAGGGCCCATTAACGTACAAAGAGGTAACTGATCAGGTAAAATTACTGAAACAAAATAAATCCCCAGGATCAGATGGTTTTAATTCGGAATTTTTCAAAGCTTTTTGGGAAGACATTGGCCACTTTGTTCTAAGGTCGCTGAATTACGCATATTACAGTGGTAAATTATCTACCACACAGCGTCAAGGCATTATTACTTGTCTCCCTAAACCTAATAAAGATAAGACTTGTTTGAATAATTGGAGACCGATTACCCTTCTTAATGTAGTCTATAAAATTGCCACGGGATGTATAGCGAAAAGAGTAAAAACTGTCCTTCCGAAACTAATATCCCAAACACAAACAGGTTACCTAAGCGGAAGATTTATTGGGGATAATATACGACTTTTGTATGACTTACTCGCAGTAACTGAACAAAATCGTATTCCCGGCTTAATTATTCTTATTGATTTCGAGAAGGCGTTCGACTCAGTTTCTTGGGCGTATATGTCAAATGTTCTAGACTATTTCAACTTTGGAAATTCTTTAAAAAATTGGATTAAATTGTTTCAAAATGAAATTCGGGCATCAGTTATACAAAACGGATTACTCTCCCCTTCTTTTAATGTCTCTAGAGGCTGTAGGCAAGGGGATCCCCTATCTCCATATATCTTCTTGCTCTGTTGTGAAGTCCTGACTAGGTTAATTAAAAATAACAATGACATTAAAGGTATTAAAATTGAAGACATAGAAGTAAAAATAGCTCGGTTTGCCGACGACACAACCTTATTTCTAGATGGAACTTTCTCTTCGTTTGAAGCGTCCCTCAAGACCCTCGAGTACTTTGCATCAATTTCTGGTCTAAAAATAAATAAATATAAAACAAAGGCAATTTGGATAGGAAGCCGAAAATTTAGTAAAGAAACTTTTCATCACCGATGGAAAGTAAAATGGGAATATGGAGAATTTGAAACTTTAGGCATAAAATTTCCTTTGGACTTAACTAAAATCGTGAAAAAAAACTATGCATCAAAAATAGAAAAAATTAGAGCCATTCTGCAGCAATGGTCGAAAAGGAATTTAACACCTCTTGGTAGAATAACCGTAATAAAGACATTATGCATCTCAATTCTTAACAATTTATTTATCTGTCTCCCATCGCCCAGTAAAGAAGAAATAAATGTAATAGATGGGTTATTCTACAAATTCATTTGGCAAAATGGACCTGATAAAATAAAACAGAAGATTTTAGTGAAAGATTACAATCATGGAGGATTAAAAATGGTTCACACATTAACATTTATCCAAGCACTAAAGTGTACTTGGATACGTAAATTGTTTTCGAAGGACGCTGTTTGGAAACAGATTTTACTTATTACTAATCCTGACATCTTAAAATTAGCAGAATTTGGAAGTGATTATTCTGATCATTTATTAAAAACTACAAAGAACCCGTTCTGGTGCGACACTATAATAGCATGGACTAGACTTAGGAAACAGGTTAAACCACAGACAGTACACGAGATTTTGACAAGTTGCATATGGTACAACAATGATATAAAAGTGGGAGGTAAGTCCATCTATTATAAAAATTGGTACGAAAGGGGAATTAAATTTATATATGATATTGTCGATGAGCAATGTACCATCCTCTCACTAGAAAGTATAACAAGGGTTTATGATATTAAATCAAATATGCTAGATTACTTCAGTATAGTATCCGCAGTAAAACAGCACTTGAATCATTTGAAAGTTGAAACAGTAATAATTTACAAATTACAAAGACCCATTTTACCATATTCCCTCGCTTCTATTTTCAAACAGGAAAAGGGTTGTAAAAACTTGTATAAATGCCTAATAGTAAATAATATCCAACCAGTTTCCCAAACAAAATGGAATGTAATATATAAAACTGATACGGAGGAATGGAATCTGATTTACTCTCTCCCATTTTGGATAACAAAATCGTCAACTTTGCAATGGCTACAATATAGAATAGTTCACAGAATTATAGCCACGAATTATCTGTTAACACAAATTGACGTGGCAAACAGCGACTTATGTACCTTCTGCATGTCGTCAAGGGAAACAATCAGTCACCTTTTCTGGGAATGTCATATCACATATTCCCTGTGGGAAAATATCGAACAGTGGATAAAAGCAGTAGCAAAAATTAACATTAAATTTGATTCGAAATCAGTTATTTTTGGACTGGCAGACAGTGAAAATACAAAAATTCTAAACATTATAATTTTAGTTACAAAATATTATATCTACAAGTCAAGGCTGAATAAAAGTAAGCCACATATATTAGGTGCACAAAAATTTATTAGTAAACAGTTCTTGTTGGAGAAGTGTATTGCTACAAAAAATGGAACGCTCGACCATTTCGCCAGTTTATGGGGATATTGGTACGATATTTTCTCACAGGAGAATTATAATTAGTTTAAATTTGAAAATGTTGATATGGGATCTGCCTACGAAGATACGGCAACATTAAGCCGCATGTGCGACCATTGACGTAAACGAGTGTGAGTGTGTTTTGTGAGTGTTTGTCTGAAAGCCGCGTTTCTTTTGTTTTGTATCTCGCACAACTGAACCACAAGGGGAACCTGTGTACCAAATTTGAGAAAATCCATTTAGTAATTTCCTGAGATTTCACGATAGCAAAGTTTCATGGGGAAATTCAAGACGCGGCCATATTGGATTTTCGAATCGGACCGAAAAAGGCATCTTGCACAACTGGACCCCAAGGGGATCCAGTCTACCAAATTTGAGAAAGATCCTTGCAGTACTTCCTGAGAAATCACGACAACAGAGTTACCTGGTGAAATCCAAGATGGTCGCCTGGTGGCCATAATGGATTTCCGAATTGGGCCGGAAAAGGTGTCTTGCACAACTAGACCCCATGGGGAACCTGTGTACCAAATTTGAGAAAGATCCATGCAGTAGTTCCTGAGAAATCGCGATAGCAAAGTTTCATGGAGAAATCCAAGATGGCCGCCTCGTGGCCACAATGGATTTTCGAATCGGACCGAAAAAGGTATCTTGCACAACTAGACCCCAAGGGAACATGTGTACCAAATTTGAGAAAGATCCATGTAGCACTTCCTGAGAAATCAGGATAACAAAGTTTCATGGGGAAATCCAAAATGACCGCCTGGTGGCCATATTGGATTTTCGAATCGGGCCAGAAAAGATAACTTGCACAACTAGATCCCAAGGGGAACCTGCGTACCAAATTTGAGAAAGATCCATGCAGTAGTTCCTAGGAGAAATCGCAACAAATTTACATGGGGAAATCCAAAATGGCTGCCTGGTAGCCATATTGGATTTTCGACTCAGACCAAAAAAGTATCTTGCACAAGTGCACCACAAGGGGAACCTGTGTTCCAAACTTGAGAAAGATCCATGTAGTATTTTCCTGAGATTTCACGATAACAAAGTTTCATGGGTAAATTCAAGATGCGGCCATATTGGATTTTCGAATCGGACCGAAAATGGTATCTTGCACAACTAAATCCAAAGGGGAACCTGTGTAACAAATTTGAAAAAGGTCTATGCAGTACTTCCTGAGAAATCACGATAACAAAGTTTCATGGGGAAATCCAAGATGGCCACCTGGTGACCATATTAGATTTTTGAATCGGACCAGTAAAGGTATCTTGCACAACTAGATTCCAAGGGCAACCTGTGTACCAACTTTGAGAAAGATCCATGCAGTAGTTCCTGAGAAATCGCGATAACAAAGTTTCATGGCGAAATCCATGATGGCCGCCTAGTGGCCATATTGGATTTTTGAATCGGACCAGGAAAGGTATCTTGCATAACTAGACTACCTGTGTACAAAATTTGAGGAAGTTCCATGCAGTAGTTCCTGAGAAATCGCGATAACAAAGTTTCATAGCGAAATCCATGATGGCCGCCTAGTGGCCATATTGGATTTTTCAATCGGACCAGGAAAGGTATCTTGCATAACTAGACTACCTGTGTACAAAATTTGAGAAAGATCCATGCAGTAGTTCCCGAGAAATCGCGATAACAATGTTTCATGGGGAAATCCAAGATGGCCGCCTCGTGGCCATATTGGATTTTCAAATCGGACCAGAAAAGGTATCTTGCACAACTAGGCCCTAAGGGGAACCTGTGTACCAAATTTGAAAAAGATCCATGTAGCACTTCCTGAGAAATCAGGATAACAAAGTTTCATGGGGAAATCCAAGATGGTAGCCTGGTGGCCATATTGGATTTTCGAATCGCACCAGAAAAGATATTTGCACAACTAGATCCCAAGGTGAACCAGTGTACCAAATTTGAAAAAGATCCATAAATCCTGAGAAATCGCGATAACAAAGTTTCATGAGGAAATCCAAGATGGCCGCTTCGTGGTCATATTGGATTTTCGAATCAGACCAGAAAAGGTATCTTGCACAACTAGACCCCAAGGGGAAGCCGTCTATCAAATTTGAGAAAGATCCACGCAGTAGTTCCTGAGAAATCGCGATAACAATGTTTCATGGGGAAATCCAAGATGGCCGCCTCGTGGCCATATTGGATTTTCAAATCGGGCCAGAAAAGGTATCTTGCACAACTAGGCCCTAAGGGGAACCTGTGTACCAAATTTGAGAAAGATCCATGTAGTAGTCCTGAGAAATCGTGATAACAAGAATTGTTTACGGACGGATGACGGACGGACGACGGACGACGGACGACGGACGGACGACGGACGGACGACGGACGGACGAACGGACGACGGACGGACGGACGGGCGACGGACGACGACCGACGGACCACGGGCGAAAAGCGATTTGAACAGCCCACCATCTGGTGATGGTGGTGGGCTAAAAATGGCCGTGTGGCGGCCATATTGGAATTTCGAATCGGACCAAAAAAGTATCTCGCACAACTGAACCACAAGGGGAACCTGTGTACCAAATTTGAGAAAATCCATTTAGTAATTTCCTGAGATTTCACGATAACAAAGTTTCATGGGGAAATTCAAGACGCGGCCATATTGGATTTTCGAATCGGACCGAAAAAGGCATCTTGCACAACTGGACCCCAAGGGGATCCTCTCTACCAAATTTGAGAAAGATCCATGCAGTACTTCCTGAGAAATCACGACAACAGAGTTACCTGGTGAAATCCAAGATGGTCGCCTGGTGGCCATAATGGATTTCCGAATAGGGCCGGAAAAGGTGTCTTGCACAACTAGACCCCATGGGGAACCTGTGTACCAAATTTGAGAAAGATCCATGCAGTAATTCCTGAGAAATCGCGATAACAAAGTTTCATGGAGAAATCCAAGATGGCCGCCTCGTGGCCACATTGGATTTTCGAATCGGACCGAAAAAGGTATCTTGCACAACTAGACCCCAAGGGAACATGTGTACCAAATTTGAGAAAGATCCATGTAGCACTTCCTGAGAAATCTGGATAACAAAGTTTCATGGGGAAATCCAAGATGACCGCCTGGTGGCCATATTGGATTTTCGAATCGGGCCAGAAAAGATAACTTGCACAACTAGATCCCAAGGGGAACCTGCGTACCAAATTTAAGAAAGATCCATGCAGTAGTTCCTAGGAGAAATCGCAACAAATTTACATGGGGAAATCCAAAATGGCTGCCTGGTAGCCATATTGGATTTTCGAATCAGACCAAAAAAGTATCTTGCACAACTGCACCACAAGGGGAACCTGTGTTCCAAACTTGAGAAAGATCCATGTAGTATTTTCCTGAGATTTCACGATAACAAAGTTTCATGGGTAAATTCAAGATGCGGCCATATTGGATTTTCGAATCGGACCGAAAATGGTATCTTGCACAACTAAATCCAAAGGGGAACCTGTGTAACAAATTTGAAAAAGGTCCATGCAGTACTTCCTGAGAAATCACGATAACAATGTTTCATGGGGAAATCCAAGATGGCCACCTGGTGACCATATTAGATTTTTGAATCGGACCAGTAAAGGTATCTTGCACAACTAGACTCCAAGGGAAACCTGTGTACCAACTTTGAGAAAGATCCATCCAGTAGTTCCTGAGAAATCGCGATAACAAAGTTTCATGGCGAAATCCATGATGGCCGCCTAGTGGCCATATTGGATTTTTGAATCGGACCAGGAAAGGTATGTTGCATAACTAGACTACCTGTGTACAAAATTTGAGGAAGTTCCATGCAGTAGTTCCTGAGAAATCGCGATAACAAAGTTTCATGGGGAAATCCAAGATGGCCGCTTCGTGGTCATATTGGATTTTTTGAATCAGACCAGAAAAGGCACTTTGCACAACAAGACCCCAAGGGGAACCTGTCTATCAAATTTGAGAAAGATCCATGCAGTAGTTCCCGAGAAATCGCAATAACAATGTTTCATGGGGAAATCCAAGATGGCCGCCTGGTGGCCATATTGGATTTTCGAATCGGACCAGAAAAGATAGCTTGCACAACTAGATCCCAAGGTGAACCAGTGTACCAAATTTGAAAAAGATCTATGCAGTAGCTCCTGAGAAATCGCGATAACAAAGTTTCATGAGGAAATCCAAGATGGCCGCTTCGTGGTCATATTGGATTTTCGAATCAGACCAGAAAAGGGATCTTGCACAACAAGACCCCAAGGGGAAGCCGTCTATCAAATTTGAGAAAGATCCATGCCGTAGTTCCTGAGAAATCGCGATAACAATGCTTCATGGAGAAATCCAAGATGGCCGCCTCGTGGCCATATTGGATTTTCAAATCGGACCAGAAAAGGTATCTTGCACAACTAGGCCCTAAGGGGAACCTGTGTACCAAATTTGAGAAAGATCCATGTAGTAGTTCCTGAGAAATCGTGATAACAAGAATTGTTTACGGACGGACGGATGACGGACGGACGACGGACGGACGACGGACGGACGGACGGGCGACGGACGACGACCGACGGACCACGGGCGAAAAGCGGTTTGAACAGCCCACCATCTGGTGATGGTGGTGGGCTAAAAATGGCCGTGTGGCGGTCATATTGGAATTTCGAATCGGACCAAAAATGTATCTTGCACAACTAAAGCCCAAGGGAACATGTGTACCAAATTTGAGAAAGATCCATGTAGCACTTCCTGAGAAATCAGGATAACAAAGTTTCATGGGGAAATCCAAGATGACCGCCTGGTGGCCATATTGGATTTTCGAATCAGACCAAAAAAGTATCTTGCACAACTGCACCACAAGGGGAACCTGTGTTCCAAACTTGAGAAAGATCCATGTAGTATTTTCCTGAGATTTCACGATAACAAAGTTTCATGGGTAAATTCAAGATGCGGCCATATTGGATTTTCGAATCGGACCGAAAATGGTATCTTGCACAACTAAATCCAAAAGGGAACCTGTGTAACAAATTTGAAAAAGGTCCATGCAGTACTTCCTGAGAAATCACGATAACAAAGTTTCATGGGGAAATCCAAGATGGCCACCTGGTGACCATATTAGATTTTTGAATCGGACCAGTAAAGGTATCTTGCACAACTAGACTCCAAGGGGAACCTGTGTACCAACTTTGAGAAAGATCCATGCAGTAGTTCCTGAGAAATCGCGATAACAAAGTTTCATGGCGAAATCCATGATGGCCGCCTAGTGGCCATATTGGATTTTTGAATCGGACCAGGAAAGGTATCTTGCATAACTAGACTACCTGTGTACAAAATTTGAGGAAGTTCCATGCAGTAGTTCCTGAGAAATCGCGATAACAAAGTTTCATGGGGAAATCCAAGATGGCCGCTTCGTGGTCATATTGGATTTTTTGAATCAGACCAGAAAAGGTACTTTGCACAACAAAACCCCAAGGGGAACCTGTCTATCAAATTTGAGAAAGATCCATGCAGTAGTTCCCGAGAAATCGCGATAACAATGTTTCATGGGGAAATCCAAGATGGCCGCCTAGTGGCCATATTGGATTTTCGAATCGGACCAGTAAAGATATCTTGCACAACTAGATCCCAAGGTGAACCAGTGTACCAAATTTGAAAAAGATCTATGCAGTAGTTCCTGAGAAATCGCGATAACAAAGTTTCATGAGGAAATCCAAGATGGCCGCTTCGTGGTCATATTGGATTTTCGAATCAGACCAGAAAAGGGATCTTGCACAACAAGACCCCAAGGGGAAGCCGTCTATCAAATTTGAGAAAGATCCATGCCGTAGTTCCTGAGAAATCGCGATAACAATGCTTCATGGAGAAATCCAAGATGGCCGCCTCGTGGCCATATTGGATTTTCAAATCGGACCAGAAAAGGTATCTTGCACAACTAGGCCCTAAGGGGAACCTGTGTACCAAATTTGAGAAAGATCCATGTAGTAGTTCCTGAGAAATCGTGATAACAAGAATTGTTTACGGACGGATGACGGACGGACGACGGACGACGGACGACGGACGGACGACGGACGGACGGACGGGCGACGGACGACGACCGACGGACCACTGGCGAAAAGCGGTTTGAACAACCCACCATCTGGTGATGGTGGTGGGCTAAAAATGGCCGTGTGGCGGCCATATTGGAATTTCGAATCGGACCAAAAAAGTATCTTGCACAACTAAGCCACAAGGGGAACCTGTGTACCAAATTTGAGAAAATCCATTTAGTGATTTCCTGAGATTTCACGATAACAACGTTTCATGGGGAAATTCAAGACGCGTCCATATTGGATTTTCGAATCGGACCGAAAAAGGCATCTTGCACAACTGGACCCCAAGGGGATCCTGTCTACCAAATTTGAGACAGATCCATGCAGTACTTCCTGAGAAATCACGACAACAGAGTTTCCTGGTGAAATCCAAGATGGTCGCCTGGTGGCCATAATGGTTTTGCGAATCGGGCCGGAAAAGGTGGCTTGCACAACTAGACCCCATGGGGAACCTGTGTACCAAATTTGAGAAAGATCCATGCAGTAGTTCCTGAGAAATCGCGATAACAAAGTTTCATGGAGAAATCCAAGATGGACGCCTGGTGGCCATATTGGATTTTCAAATCGGGCCAGAAAAGGTATCCTGCACAACTAGATCCCAATGGGAACCTGTCTACCAAAATTGAGAAAGATCCATGCAGTAGTTCCTGAGAAATCGCGATAAAGTTTCATGGGGAAATCCAAGATGGCCACCTGGTGGCCACATTGGATTTTCGAATCGGACCGAAAAAGATATCTTGCACAACTAGACCCCAAGGGGACCTGTGTACCAAATTTGAGAAAGATCCATGTAGCACTTCCTGAGAAATCAGGATAACAAAGTTTCATGGAGAAATCCAAGATGACCGCCTGGTAGCCATATTGGATTTTCGAATCGGGCCAGAAAAGATAACTTGCACAACTAGATCCCAAGGGGAACCTGTGTACCAAATTTGAGAAAGATCCATGTAGCACTTCCTGAGAAATCAGGATAACAAAGTTTCATGGGGAAATCCAAGATGACCGCCTGGTGGCCATATTGGATTTTCGAATCGGGCCAGAAAAGGTAACTTGCACAACTAGACCCCAAGGGGAACCAGTGTACCAAATTTGAGAAAGATCCATGCTGCAGTTCCTGAGAAATCGCGATAACAGCCATGGGGAAATCCAAGATGGCCGCCTGATGGCCATATTGGATTTTCGAATCGGACCAGGAAAGGTATCTTGCACAGCTACATCCCCAGGGGAACCTGTGTACCAAATTTCCGAAAGATCCATGCTGTTGTTCCTGAGAAATCGCGGACGACTGACTGACTGACGACGGACCATGGACGAAAAGCGATTTGAACAGCCCGCACATCTGTCTATTATTAATATTCATAGCCTAACAGTAATAAATGAATAGGCATGGAATTTTTTAGAGACTCCAAACTCTTGGAGGCTGGTTATTATATGAATACTCACGCTATTTTCTTTCGCCATCCAAAGCTTGTGTGAAATTTCATCGCTTAATTACCATGTCTTCAATGCGATTTTAGAAGTGTCCTTGGCGAAGACCCAAAGAGTGACGTCGTCTTAAGTACCTTTACTTTAGTGCCTAATTCGGAAAGGCTTGTATCTCCCTTATTCTGCTGGAGGCGCCTTGGTGCAGAAAACTTTCGGCAAGTATCATATAACTCGCGATTATTTTATTTAAATACTTGAAGAATATTAATAAAATGATGTATACAGGAGATATAAGTTCATATATACAAAACGGATACATATATTCCCCTTTATAAAAGTGTTTCAAGCAAATATTCCAGGATAGTTTCTAGGTCTATTATTTAAAATGATAATTGCGGGAACCTTTGCGAAAAACGAAAGAGAAGCGCTTACTTACCGGAAGCATACTTTCAAACCTTCGACCATAAAGAGCGGCACTGATTAAGGGGGAAGATCATTCTCTTTCCGGATAGGGTTATACTCATTGGCTAAAATACCATATCACACGATGCACCCAATAGTAGACTTACGTCAAAATTATTCGTTTTACCGCGTGACACGATACACCCAATTCACCACGCTCGTTGTTGAAAAGCTCGGGGTGTTGAGATCTCATTGTTTGAACCTTCGCAGAGAAAACGTTTATCGAGGTAGATACATTGTAAATGATGAAATTACAAAAATTTTATACTGGGCCTTGTGGAAGACTAGCTTTTGCTAAACAAGCTGCCCAGTCTAAATAAAGATTTTATTATTATTATTATTATTATTAAAAAAAAATCTTCGTTGCATGGCAAAAAAAGATAGAACGAGGATTCGTGAGATACCAAATCCCGAGATCGTTTTAATACATTTTTTTTCGAGCGAGAGAGTAACGATATATAGCTGATGTATGTCATGGTATTGTGTTTTGTTTCTTTACTTTTTTTTCTGGAACCGCAATATTCTTTTACTAAATAAACAATATCTGAGAGACTCAGACTAGAATTTATGCTCAAATCATACCAAAGCGACGCTGACATTTGATTGATGTTCGAACCCTGTGCCAGACGTTCTTGCACGGATTCGAATATATTGGAATTCGCGACATATATATCTCACACTCTGATTGCTTTGTCCAGACGGATGTAATGAGAGTTCTTATAACTATCATTTGTCAGTTATGGATTGATCCCAGACGGGAGAGCATCACGCCCTATATTCTTCACCTATTGTTTGGTTTGTTTGAATTATTGAACAACTTCGCCCTGAACGCAATATCCGTCCGTGAACTGGGAATTGCTTCATGTCGACGAAAACAACGTAAGTGTGTACACAGGGACAAGACGATAACTGCTTGAACGCCATCTGGAATTATTGTGATGAAGGTGTTGCTGACAATATCAGTTGAGTAACGTAAGAGCTTGGGTAACGTTATTGACAACCAGCTACCAGACCGATACTATGAAAAAATAGCATGACCTAATTTTCAATAACTTGGTACCATTCTGCTATTGAAAACGGTAACAAAGAAATGGAACTGATTCTAGGAGTGACTGAAACCAAATAACTGAAACTGATTATTGGAGTTTTCTCGCTTTATTAAAATTGACAAAGAAGCATTCTGGGCAATTTTAATTGAATTAGTAGTTTGAAACGAGAAGACTTCAATGGGAAGGCGAGAGTTTGCGTTCTGTAGAAGGCTTGTTCTCTCACAACGTTTGGTTCGATATTTAAACCGGATGGTTTTATGTGCACAGACGGATTAAATGTGGTTCTGAATGTCTGAGTAGAAAATATAATGGTAGTCTGTTGTCGGTTACTTCCTGAACTCTATGTATTGCCAGCATCATTGAAAACTGTTCAACGCTTCGCTCTTTGAACGAAAAAACATGTTGTGATCAGTTATAGCGGCCTGCTTTCATGCTGCTAAAGTGTCTTGCATGTGAATATTTCGATTCACAGAGGCGGAAATTGTTCCTGTATGACGACTTCCTACTTAATTTCTGATCCGGCGTTTGTACGATAAAGGTCTTTTCATTTCCTAAATGAAGCCTTTTCTTAAATGACTTCGGGGTACGTATTTAAATAACGACACATGTCATGGGTGTGGTGATTAGTACTGTCAGTGGATGTCACACCAATTAAAAACGGAAGTCCTTCGAACTTTTGATGAAAAAAAGCGCGACTAAGATATATACCATGAATTACAAACGTCTGGTCCGTCACAGAATACTCAGCCGTTGCACATTGAAGATTTTCCGCGTACATAATCTAAAGACCTATTCCATATCCAGCATTAGCACCAAATAAAAAAAAACAACAATCAAAGTATACATAACCATAGGCTAGTTTCCTGCAAGAGAGAAGCGGTCAACAGTTTCAATGATACCGGCAAATCATTATGATGTTCCAAAAATATCAAATCCGAATCGCTGATCAGTATTCTTAATTCATATGATTGTATTAAGAATCCATATTAAGAATAAAAAACGACTTGGAAATTCATTTGGATAAAGAATAATGATCACTGATGAAGATTGTATGTAAAGGAAATCATCATATCTTGCTGGCATCATTGAAAACTGTTGAACGCATTTCTCTTGTGGGATACCATCTTGCGTTATTATTATTTTTATGTCATATAGATTTGGAACTGGTGCTAACTGTTATACAGAATAAGTCTTTCGATTATTGACACGTAAGTTCTCGTCGTTTCGGAAGCATCAATGAGTAGACAGACATTGGCTGACAGACAAATTGTAGTTCTTAACCCTACCTGGCCTGGGGGGGGGGGAGGGGGAGCATTATGGCCCCTCCTATCAAACTTTCTGCACTATCTCCGGAACGGCAAAAAATGAAGAGCTGAAACTCTGTAACTTCATAGTTTATCTTATTGGGGTCATTTTGAGCTTATTTGCATAACCCCCGAGCAGAGGATCATGGGTAAATTCAAGATGGCGGCCACGGGGGGTACCAGAAAAGTGATGTTTTTGTCATATTTCTTCAAAATTTCTGCTTTTCCGCGATGGGAAGTGGGCAAAAACCATTTTATTTCATATCACATTAATATTTGTTAATTTTTCATGCAGTTTTTGTGGAGAAGTTGCAAAAATAAAAAATTCGGAAAATCTGACCGAAAAATCAACCAAAAAATGCCGTTTTCGAAAATGACGTCACTGTGACGTCATCAAAGCGGCCATCTCAATTTTTTTACATTTTCTGGTAGAGCTTGACCCAAGGGTATAGTGTAATAAGTTTCAGCCCCCTAGCTCAAGGGGTAAGAAAAATAATTAGGGGGAGCCATTTCGCCCCCCCCCCCCCCAGGCCTGGACAGGTCCCAAAAAGCCCAGGCCAGATAGGGTTAACTATTAACATAGAAAACTTATATTCTCCTGAACGTATAATCACCGTTCTGTCATTGGGAGGGGGAGGAGACCTGAATTCCCAACTGCGTTTATTAAATTAATAACCTATCAACGCTCACCAATTAGATATTAGCGACATAAACAACTGGGAAGCATTGATAGGATTTTTAATGTTTTTAAGATTGTCGAAAAATGTCCATATCTCCCTCAACCAAGGATAGTTTAGAAATCATGGGTTTCAGACATAAATAGTCGCAATCGAAGCTCGACGGAGATACTACTCTGTTATATGTGAGCTATAAGTATGACCGAAAATAATACTTGTTAGAATACTTAGGAAGCAAGAGATGGCCACTGTATTTTTTAAGGAACTAGCTACTTTTTGTAATGTTGTATACTCATAAGGATATTGGAACTAACAGGGTCAAGTAGAATATATTTGGATCATAGAAGTGAAATCTGACGAAAATATCCATAGGCAATGTATTTGTCAAACATTTTGTTTTGATAAATTCGGATGCCAAGATGTCTGTGCCATGGCATTTTTATGTATTTTTTTTATCAAATGTAATTCTTGTTCTTTATTCAATTATTTAGTGGTGGATATATATAGACATGAATTATGATGGTAAACACGGCCCCTTAGTCTCTGTGAATACATGATTGTCTAGTACAAGCAGTAATTCATTCAATCGTGGCGGACATTACTTACTTCGCATGGAAATAACCTGTCCAAAATCTTTCAATTATTTACATGATCTACGGCGTTGTGGTATATTCAGCTTTGCTCAAACATCTC
Source organism: Hanleya hanleyi (assembly GCA_036873755.1). NCBI lineage: Eukaryota > Metazoa > Mollusca > Polyplacophora > Lepidopleurida > Hanleyidae > Hanleya > Hanleya hanleyi. Next base: position 86,113 of record JAVTVY010024680.1, read on the forward strand.
ACGTTTGTAGCGTCTCAGTCTGTGGAAGATATATAAATAACTTATATGTCCATTGATGTACTATCTGAACATTGGGATGATATCTAGAACTCAGTTTGGAACAAAAATTTAGTACCAGAACAAAACGTCGGTCGAAACGGTTAGCTCATTCAGGTTTTACAATAAACTACTAGCAGACTTTCTCGATTGGAGGCGTCTGGGTGTTGACCTATAACTCTTAGCAGCATAGCAAGATGGTATGCTTCTGTGTAAGCTTGAATAAACTTATTAAGCTTATGTAAGCTTTAATATGAGCAACAACCAGTTTTTTGGAAGAAGGGGCCAAGAGATAATAAAATGTGGGCCTGTTATCATGGTTGTACAACCATGTGTTCAGCAATCCAATACATGCTTGGATACCTTTCAGCTTAAACATATCTTATTGGTCAATTCTAAACAGAAATTCAGCATTTTCTTTGGCTTTGAACAAAATTGATAAACCATCCAGCCAATCAAAGAGTTCTGTAGACGTCAATTATCATGACTTTTGTTAAGTACTGGTATAGACAAGATAAAATGTATCTCAGTCAAGCTTTGTTTACGTATATATTCTGAAATGAGATAACGATTGTATTGTTTCATAACAACTAAATTCTGCCAGTGTGACTCACAATTAAACTTTATACGAAGACAGTGGTATCCGTAGAATAATTGTATATTACTAACATATTATTGTTCGTAGATTTCTTCGTTGTTGTCCTTACGGTGTGCTAGCTGGCAGGAATTTCGCTCAGATGGAAGAAAGATGGGTTCAGATGTGTAAAGTAACCGTCGTTGAAGACGAAACCAAACGGTACAGGCTCACTTTTAAGATAAGAAAGTATTCACAATTTTGAGTAAGATGCCGTTTACCTCATGTAAATACTCCATACCGTTGCTGGGGTTATTGGAGTGAATGTGATATTCAGGAAAATGAGATTCTGTGAATGCGAGAATGAACTAAACTTATGCTGGTATATTCACAGATCTTTAAGTCCTATCACTTTCAAAGTTATAACATTGATTATTACAGCATTATGAAAACCATATGGCTTTGTGTTTAGAAAAATTACCACTAGTTTTTTCAGAAATACGGTTACAATAGCTACCAGATACTGATTTATTTTGAAAATAAACTGAATATTCAGTAACAACTGTCTGTGCTATTCATATTCATTACTATATCTAATTTTATCCAGTTCACCGCATGATATCAACAAATCTCAATGACATACCAAATTTGTATCTGAACCAAAATGCTTTGAAGTATAATATCTCAGCAGCCAGTAGAAAAATGTTCATGAAATAAATTTTAAAATTTCCACAAAAAAAATATGGGTTTTTCCTTATGGCTCTAACCCATCTAATATGATCATCACAAACACTACTTCCAGGGGTAAAGTAGGTAGACAACCACTTAAAGTACTACACAAAACAAACATTAGCAGAGTGGTAATTAACTCTTAATGCCCCAGTTTGAACTTAAACCACAAGGTATTTTATTTAGATTATATCCGACATAAAGTGGTCGCTCCCTTATTAAAGTCGTTCCTCAATTATAAGGGTTAATGTCATTGTTTGAGAGCCATGGTCAGTGAAACTCAATGACATACATAAAGGACAGTTGGCTGTTATTTATCATTGTGACCACAAAATATTAAATTCAAATGGGTTCGAAACTTATCTGTTTTAAGTAATACATGTATATGGTCCTTCAAGTTTTCGGGACTATCACTTGCCAAGTCGAACTTGGTCATATTTGCTTTGTCTGAAAGGTTTAACCTCTTTCCACAAAGGGGTTTTGATTTTCCCTCTTTGACCAGTTCATTACACCGTAATCGAAGCCAGACAGACCACTCGCTTTAAGAAATTATCTGATATAGATGTGGTTGGAGTTGTTGCTCGAGAAACAGTGCACTCAAGATCAGACTAATCAACGAAAACGAAAACGAATTAGACGAATAGCGCTATGGAACGGTACGCCAGTAGCTGTCCGGTAATCCGGAGACTGTACGGGAGGGCTATGGTCGTGTCGTTGTTTCCTTACACACACATAGGGCTACTGCTATTCAACAAAATTACTTATAATTTTCCAAACTGTCACTTTCGCAGTATGCCTTTTTCCGAATAAAACGCTAGTTACATTCTATCTATACGAATGCAAGAATAATGCCTAAACCGCCATTTATATTCTCACCAGTTTCCCACCATCATTCTGTCACCAATCGCTGTAGTTTACAATCATGTTCCTGAAGTGGAAGACAGCAACACGTCGATCACACCAGGGCAGGGCTAATGCAGGTATTTATCATTACCCTATGGCACTGCTAAGGTGCCTAAACTAGATCGCTTGTTTTCGCGAAACTTTTCTTGAAATTTGATGCCTGGATAATATATCAATTGTCAATACCAGGAGTTAATAAAATACAGAGATGTGTGACAGCTTTACTGTACGACAAGTCTTAACTGTATGCTCCGGAAGACTGAGACTATCACGTGATAGCTGTTGCCAAATATAGCTGCGCTTTACTCTGAGGATTGTGGGATATATTCTGTCTGCTGGCAAAAACATGACATCTGGCATCAGACTACAATTAATCACTTCCGGGTCAGTAGCCACGACCTACATTGTTTAGAAATTTGAGAGCAGATCTTTATGGATTTTATGAGCTGCGATTTTTCAGCATTTCTGATACATCTGATATTTCAACTTACAGATGAGGCTTGAAACTGTACTTCCTGGTGTTGATTTGGGCCACTTTGGCAAAAGCATGGTGGATGGAGACATGAACAGTGAAGGGTGAGAAGGCTCCCTATTTACAAATTGAATGACATTCTGTAGCACCAATCAGCTGTCAGTGGCGGGAATTTGAAATTTCCATCGTCAACATCTGTCAAGATTTCCACTGGTAATGTCCCACAAGGTAAATATTGACATGCCAGATGGATTTATGCGTTGTGAATTTTCTGGATTTTTGCCGATTTTTAACGCTAATACATAACAAGTAACGAAATTAATAGTGGACTGGTGCCTGACACGTGACATTTTCACATTTGGCCAGAGAACTTTAAATCGTCACTGCGGCTACAGTTTTGACTTGATCAGCCTAATTTTTTCCAGGCTGACTCATGAATAACGTACAAATATTAGGGTTGTTTCAAATTTATGTTATTAAATTATTAATAAAATAAAATAATTTTTTTAATTAATTTTAATCAATTTTTTAATTATTAAAATTATTTTTTTCCTTGCTAAATGTGGTTGAAGTAATCATCATGCTGATAATGCTGGGTAACATCTCTTGTATTGTTATGCCATTTCTGCGACAAAACTGAGACCTTTTGCAGCAAATATAGGCAAAAATGACTGATTTGTCAGTATTAGGGCCAAATAGTCAATGCCAAATATGACGAGGTTCACTTAACACAGCTGGTAATTATGAGCACATTAACTTTCAAGATACAATAAAATGTAAATGGAAGAAAGGAAATTCACATAGATACAATTACATGCTTTTTTTCAAAATCTAGACCTCAGTTCAAATCTTCAATACTTCAATCATTTATGCATAAATTCACTTTATATCAGTCTAAAACCACATGAAATTAATAATAATCATATCACCTGTAAAAACTCAGATGTTTGTTCCACACATAAAGAATTTCCAAAATGCCTTTTGCATTTGTAACTTTAATGAGACAAATAAAATCTGATTAACTGAGTCAGCAATTAATCTGACTGTTGATGGTTTCACATTTTTGTGTGTCTATTGTCAGTCACATTTGCATCATAGCAAATACTTTCTCTTCATTCCATTTCCACTATCTCCAGGATTATAAGTTTGTAATTTTCTTTCATATTCATATCAGAGATCTTGTGGATAGCAAGGAACATGGATTACAGGCACCAAATATTAGCAAGCTCCCCCCACCCACACCACACACACACATCAAATAGTTTCTCTGGGAATTTCGCACAGTGTGACTCAGAGGTATGGCCTCCAACTCTGTTGGAAGATAGGCCTTGCTCTCTGTAAGCTGCCACTTTAATGTTTCACCAAACAGTTAACAGTTTA